>JAIUZE010071507.1:0-26656 GCA_022085475.1 Heliosperma pusillum | reverse complement strand
TTAACCTTTTGAGAGACTACGTCTCTTATCTTATAGTATCTTGTATTCGGTTTGTAATTTGACACTCCTCGTATACTTATCTTGCATGTATAAAGGTTTTTTTTTTAAATACCGTATTTCCGCTTATTATATCACATGCTTGTATGTTTTATTTCCGCATTCGCGAGGGTTGTCACAGTTGGTATCAGAGCTTATCGCTCCCGACGCACACACGTGAACCCTAAACTTAAACTACTTGACCTTGAAATAATAAATGAGAGATGGGTAGAAGTTAAGGACTTTACTTGGTAGTCTATTTGTTTATGCTAATTGATAGGAATAACTTAAATTGTTTTTGTTGAAGATGGTTAGACCCGCGTTAGCTGAGATATTAGATGGAGGCTTTTTGCTCAAGTGCTGACAGAATCAGCAAGATGCCGCTCAGCTAATGCCAACCAAGTTCCCCCTAAGAAGGGAGGACAAACAGCAAGTGGCTAGGAAATGGGTGGCGGGTCAAATTGCAAGGAGTAAATCGTTGCCTTATGGTGGAGAACCGGATCCTACGGAGTTATCCGATTGGTTTCGTGAGATGGAGAAACAGTTTGATCTTTACCAAGTCCGAGAAGAGGACAAGGTGAGGATTGCAAAGCACTTTCTGGTGAGGGAGGCCGACAACTGGTGGGCTATCACTAGTGCCACTGCCGTTCTTGAAGAGGACTTTAACTGGGCTTGCTTTAAAGCTCTTGTGGAGGGTAGATTTTATCCTAAGGAGCTTAAACAGCAAAGGCTTAAAGAGTTCATCGATTTTAAACAAGGCAACCTATCGGCTCAAGAGTTTACTACGGAGTTTAATAAGCTCGCTCATTTTGCGCCGAGGCTTATCCGTGATGACGAAGATCGAGCTTTCTATTATCGTAATAAGTTGAATGCCGTTCTTCAAAGTAAAGTGAGAAGGGGTACTGCGTCCTTTGGAGATCTCTACGATGATGCCTTGTGGGCTGAAAATTCAATGAAGGCTATTAGAGATGAAGCTTCAATGAATAATCCCTCTCCTTCTTATGCTCCTATGCCGAATGCTTTTGGGAAGAGACCGTTTATTCCGTCTCCTTCTAATTCCTATGCTAACAAGAAGAGGTTTAATCCTTCTTCCAATGCCAATTCAAGGGATCCTGCTCCTTTTATTCCTAGAGCTACTTCGAATGTGGTTCATAGGCCATATGCTCCTCAGGTTCAAGGTCGTCAATGTAGCTATTGTAGACAATCATACCATCCTGGTGTGCCTTGTTCCAACCGATCTTACAATTGCTTCTTTTGTAAAAAGGGTGGTCATCGTTACGATGATTGCCCCGACCGAAAGTTGCGCCCTCCTCCTGCTAAACCTAAGGGTTCTATCTTTGTCATGAGCCGTGCCGAAGCTAATGCTCACCCGCAGATCGTGACTGGTAGGTTCACATCCTTAGATCAATTTCGTTTTCCTTTTCCGCCTTCATCTTTTCCATCAGATCGTAGTTCTTGTATGATGCCACTTAACGTTCATAGTATCATGTTCATTTATTCCTAATCTCTTGTGAGGTAGTTTTCTCTTTAGCTAATGTAAGGAGTTAGTGATTGTGTTTTGATGATGTACTAAATATGGTACCTACCCACCCTATGGAGTTAGATTCATGTTTTATTGACTATAAGGAGTTGAGGATAAATAGGCTGAACCTCTCTTGGTGATTTTAGATTTTGAATCTTGATATTGTAATATCACCTTGAGGATCGAATAGATCGTAATGGTAATTGTTGTTGTTAAGAATTATAGTAGTTGCTTTAAAGATTACTTAAGAATTTATTGTCCTTATGTGTTGGACCCTAATGGGAATAAATACTTTGTGGAATTTGGATTGGATGACACAACTTGAGGAATATTGTCTTAAGCGAAAACCGTTGTATTGGGAGTTTGAAAGAACTAAATAAATTGATGAACGGTCGCATTGCTCTATGAATGGCAAAAGTTAAGTGAAATGAGATTGTGAGACTAATCTCTTTTGAGGTTTAGTGATTCGACTTTTGAAGAGGAGAAGGTTCATTGTTAATGATTTAGGATAATGGGTTTTGGAATAATTTGAATCAAAGGATTTCATGATAAGTCTCTTTTACCTTATGGTTGTTAGCGATCATGTCTCCCTAGATATAAATATTTTGTTGGTGGTTTCTAAGGAGAGTTTTGACGGAGCTAAAAGATTAGAGTACGTAATGAAATTTTCACGTGGGTTGTTAGTTGTGGAGTCTACCGTGCTAATGGACCTTAGAAGATTCTAATTGAATTTGAATAATTGGGAGTTGTTACTCGAAGTATCATGTTTATGAAATATTTTGGTAGGAATCTGATGATTGAAAATGTTGAGGATATATTGCACTCTCTTGAGAACTAGATTACCCGTGGAGTTAGTGATGTCGAGTTGCAATCGACATTTGAATTGTCATAGATGGAAGATAGTATTGTGTTTCATTCCTCTCTTTTTCCTCAACTTGATCTCTACTCAATCCGCTACTCTTTAATTCTTTCCCTTTTTTAGTCCATTTTGCTCGTTGGACGTATCTCTTAGTATCACGAATTGTGATTTCGATGTTCGAGTCGCTTTACTTTCGTGTAATGTCTTCTTATTTTGATTTTATCTTGATAAAACTTTCAAATTTCCATATTATATTTCTAATTTAACGTTTCAAAGAATTCTAAAGATGGTTTGTGTTCCCTCTTTTTGGAGAAAATGGATTTCTTTTACTTTTATATTTGGATTTTGCGTATGGTTGGATGTTTGCACTTGTTATTGGAGACGTCTGATAACTAGTCCTGCACTAACTAACGTTGTTTTGAATTTCGATTTCACTATTTCGACTTTAATTTGATTTGGATAATTTGAGTTCTCATTCGCGACGAGCATTCTTGTGATCCGTAAGTAAGTTTCGCACTTATGAAGAATTTTCCTTAAACCATTTTCGAGATGAACCTCGTTTCATAAATATTCCCCTTATAAGAGTTTTCGTATTAATTTTGAAAACCGATTCTTGTCCTTAATACTTTTGTTTTCTACTCTCAAGTTTCGAGGACGAAGCTTTTTAAAAGGTGGGGTGATTGTAACACCCGGAAATGTACCCTATTTTTCTAGTAGAAATATTTTACGAAATATTTTCAGCAAATTTAAGTTTTAATTTAGAATTTAATGTTTCGAGTCGAATTTAGAATTTCCGAGTTCGTATTTGGAATTTCCGAGAGATTTCAAGAAAACCCCGTCTTAAGTCGAGTTTGACTTTTCTTGACTTTTGAGTCGTCTTTGACTTTTCTTGACTTTTGAGTAGTCTTTGACTTTTCTTGACTTTTGAGTCGTCGTTGACTTTTCTTGACTTTTGAGTCGAGTTTGACTTTCCTTGACTTTGGAACCGTCTTTGACTTCCGTTGACTTTTCTCCTATACAACTCACACTACCCCTTAACCTAATTCATTACACAAACACAACCAAATTACTTCCTCCTTAAGCAAACAAAATCCTAGCCTCCCTCTTGGATTTCGATCTTAGAATCATCGTAACTCCTTCGTTCTTTGATAGAATTCACGTAAGTTCGTCTCATTCTTCTCCCCGTACCTTCCTCTATCCGTATCCATATTAAAAGTATCGTCTTTCTCGCTTTTCAAGCCTTCCGTCTTTCTCAAGATGAATTTTATTCATCTTTTACGATTTATATGTAGGTGGTGACCTCCAAGATCCCGACAAAGACTATTTTCTAATAGAAGAGGAGCTTGACGATTAGTGAAGTCGCTTAAAGGTAACGGTGAAGGGTTACTCGGTATCATTTACGTGTTTTGCATGCTTTATATGTTAGAAATCGTATTTAGAATACGATTAGAAGCTTAGGAATCATGTTATGATTTATGATTTTTGTTATTTGATGATTGTTGATGATGAATATTGATTGTTGATAGTTATTAGAAATGAATTATGAGAATTGGAAATGATAGGATTGATTTTTGTTAAAGGCTCACGGATGAATTGGTAACAGAGTGTTTCACGGTCGTGAAACCTCATTTCACGGTTGTGAAACCTCATTTCACGGTCGTGAAATACAAGTCACGGTCGTCACTTGTGCAGTTTCACTGCACTGACCCTTTTTGGTAGAATGATCATATCTCCTTCGTTACTTGCTTGTTTTGGGCTTGTGACCATTCGTTGGAACCGTAAGAGGATAAGCTATCACCTCGATTTGGAATTTCTGTATTTCCATATCTAGAACTCTAGTTATGACCGTTTGAAGTGGACCCTTGTTTTAGTAGTTTCCAAACTTGTGTTTTGGGAGAGGTATCTATGTTTCCTATTTATTATGCTTCTTAAACTTGGTCTAATGCTTATGTATCATGTATTGATTCATGTTTATCATAGTTACATTTATATAATGCCATGTTCTCATGTTTTGTGACGTTTTTTGGTATGTCCCACTTTGAGTCGGTTTTTACAAATGATACGGTTTGAGCACTATTTTGTCTTGTGCTTTGTACTCTCATTCCCTTGGCTACCTCCACGTTCGTAAGGCTGGAATGCCGGAACGGGGAGGTATCCTACTGCTTAAATGCATGTGTTAGTGGGCATACGACGACGTTGTTGGGAGTTGAACGCTATGCGTTGATCGACCCGGCCGTCAAATGTTCTGTACTTGCGAGGTGGTGTTATTTGCATGTAGCGTACCGCTTGTTATGAGGCTTGTGCTCTTTTCCGCCTCTTTCGTGAATTGATCTACCGAATTTGGGGTACTCGGCGTCATATGATTGACCGAGTCTTGGATGCGAAACGTCATCGCATGTCGAACTGGAAAATGCGATTCCGGGATTCTGGCCAGATTTAGATTAGGAACCGTATTATTATCGTCGTTCCTACCAGGAGGAAATTAGTCTACATATACGAAATGGATTGAATCGTGTATGCGTTCAGGGAAGGTTTTACTCCCGTGGATGCCCATAATCATACTTGCCATGTACACGATGCTAGTGCGTTTCATTTACCGTGAGAGTGGTCGTCGTCGTGTAGTCGTCTTTGAATGCGTGATTTCATGATATTATTCATGGTCATTGCATGATTGGGCACCGTTGTCTTTGATTGCGTGATTTCATGATATTATTCATGGTCATTGCATGATTGGGCACCGTCAATGTCTTGGTTCGTGAATGGATGATAATATGTTGGATTTGTTGTGATCATTGCATGACTTGACTTGGTTTGTCTGTCGAGTCTCAATCTTATCAAACTTATACCGCTAACGGTGGGATGCAAGCCCTAGTGAGCGTATTCGGTTGCCTAAGAGTGTCTTCCCCGAGTCTTTGAATAACATGATGGATTCGGATTTGTATTCCATATGCTCTTCTCATTATTTATCGAATTGTCTATCTATTCTTATCGTATCTCACATGTATATCTATATATGCATGAGTTTACTTTTGTATTTCCTTCTATGTACGTTTAATGTGATATGGCTGGGAGAACCCGGAGTTACTCCCCACTGATTGTGGCGTTCATGTTTTTCATGAATGAAAAGGTTGCTTGCATGGATGGCTTTTTGCTTATGCTATTTTGGGTTCGGGTGTGAGCTAGCGGGCGTTGTCCCTGGATGAAACACCTCTAGACGTTGTTTAGCTAGTTGCTAATTACTTTGTCTTTTGTTAACACTTTGAGAGACTACGTCTCTTGTGGTATTTTTATTTAGTTTGTAATATTTTGACACTCCTCGGATTTTTCTATCTTGCATGTATAAAGGTTTTTAAAATACCGTAATTTCCGCTATATAATTCACATGCTTGTATGTTTTATATTTCCGCATTCGCGAGGGTTGTCACAGTTGGTATCAGAGTTTTGATCGCTCCCGACGCACACACGTGAACCCTAACTTAAACTACTTGACCTTGAAATAATAAATGAGAGTTGGGTAGAAGTTAAGGACTTTATTTGGTAGTCTATTTGTGTATGCTAATTGATAGGAATAACTTAAATTGTTTTTGTTTCTTATGAAGATGGTTGGACCTCGTGTAGAAGAGAACGTTGTTAGTGCCAACCAAGTCCCTCCTCATAGGGAAGACAATTGCCAAGGAGGCTATGCTTGGGTGGCTAGCCAAATTGCTAGGAGCAATATTACGCCTTATGGTGGTGAGCCGGACCCTACCGAGCTCTCGGAATGGTTTCGAGAGATGGAGAACCAATTCGACTATTACCAAGTCCTTGAAGAGGACAAGGTAAGGATTGCTCAGTTCTTCCTGGTAAGGGAGGCAGACTACTGGTGGTCTATTTCCAATCCCACCGCTATTCTTGAAATCAATTTCGAGTGGGAATGTTTCAAGTCTCTTGTTGAGGATCGATTTTACCCCATGAAGCTCAAGCAGCAAAGACTCAGAGAATTCATCGATTTCAAGCAAGGTGATTTGATGACCCAAGACTTCACCACCCAATTCAACAAGCTTGCTCGCTTTGCGCCAGGACTCATCAAGGATGATGAAGATCGAGCTTTTTACTATCGTAATAAGCTTAGTGCTTTGCTCCAAAGCAAAGTAAGGAGGAGCTCTACATCTTTCGGAGAATTGTATGACGATGCCCTTCGGGCCGAGGACTCCATGAAGGTCTTTAGTGATGGGGCGAAGATGAAGAGTCCATCTTCTTTTTCCTCTTTCCATCCAAGGTCAAATTTCCATGACAAAAGACTTTTCGCTTCCTCTTCCTCTAATGCCTATGCTAACCAGAGACGTTTCAATGCTCCCCCTCAAGCTCAAGCTCGAAGTCGATTTTGTGACGGTTGTAGGAAACCCTTTCACCCGGGAGTAGGATGCTATGATAGGCCCCTCTCTTGCTTTTTCTGCAAGGAGACTGGACACCTCATTCGTGAATGTCCCAATCGTCAGACTTCCGCAACCGGTGCCAAAGCTAAAGGATCCAGCTATGTACTCAGGCGAGCCAAAACCGTTGCTTCCCCGGAGATCGTGTCTGGTAGTTTCACTTCCTTAAATCAACCTCGTTTTCCTTTTTCGCCTTTGTCTTTAATTCCTCCTTATCGTAGTCTTTAATGAGGCTTCCTAATATTCCTTGTATCAAGTTCATTTATCCCTACTCTCTGGTGAGGTAGTTTACTTTTTAGCTATCGTAAGGATTAGTAGGTGTGTTTTGAAGAAGATACAAATATGGTACCTACCCGTCCTATTAAACTAGTTCATGTTTAGATGATTATGAGGATTTGAGGATAAGCTTAGGATGAAACTCTCCTAGTGGTTTTAGACTATGAAAGCTTGTTGTTGCAATATCATTTTTGAGGATCGAAATAAGCATAATGATAGTTGGTAGTTGTGGTTAAGAATTTTAGTGGTTCTTTAAATGTTACGTGGAAAAAATTGTTGTCTTTAAATGTTGGACCCTAACGGGAATAAATACTTTGTGGAATTTGGATTGGATGACACAACTTGAGGAATATTGTCATGAGCGAAAACCGATGTATTGAGAGTTTGGAAGAGCTAAATAAATTGATTCACGGTCGCATTGCCCGATGGTTGGTAAAAGTTAAGTGAAATGAGATTGTGTGACTAATCTCTTTTGAGGTTTGTGATTTAACTTTCGAAGATGAGGAAGTTCATTATTAATAATTTAGGGTAATGAATTTTGGAATAAATTGGATCAAAGGATTTCATGGTAAGTCTCTTTTACCTTGTGGTTGTTAGCGGTCTTGTTTCCATAAATATAAATATTTTGATGGTGGTTTCCAATAAGAGTTTTGATGGAGCTAAGAAGATTTGAGTACGTAATGAAATTCTTATTTGGGTTGTTAGTTGTGGAGTCTACCGTGCCAATGGACCTCAGAAGATTCTAATTGAATTTGAATAATTGGGAGTTGTTACTCGAAGTGTCATGATTATGAAATATTTTGGTCGGAATCTGATGATTGAAAATGTTGAGGATATATTGCACTCTCTTGAGTACTAGTTTACTTGTGCAGTTAGTGATGTCGAGTTGCGATCGACATTTGAATTTTCATAGATGGAAGATGGTATTGTGGTTCATTCCCCTCTTTTCCCTCATTTGATCCTTACTCAATCCTTTACTTTTCAATCCTTCGTCTTTTTAGTCCATTTTATTCGTATGGGCGTATCTCTTAGTATCTCGATTTGTGATTTGTGATTTCGATGTTCGAGTTGCTCTACGTTCGGGTATTGTCTCCTTATTTTGATTCTATCCTTGCGAAAACTTTCAAATCTCCATATCGTAATCCTAATTTAACTTTTTAAAATAGTTTAAAGATGGTTTGTGTACACTCTTTTGGAGAAAATAGATTTCTTTCCCTTTTATATTTGGATTTTGTGTTTGGTTGGATGTTTAGATTTGTCATTGGAGACGTCTGGTGATTAGTCTTGCACTTACTAACACTTGTTTCGATTTTCGATTTCACTGTTTCGGCATTGATTTAATTTGTGATAGCTAGAGTTCTCGTTCACGACGGGCACTCTTGTGATTCGTAAATAAAGTTTCTCACTTATGAAAAATTTACTTAAACCGTTTTCGAGAAGAACATCATTTTATAAATGTTTCCCTTATAAAAGTTTTCGTATTAATTTTTAAACCCGATTCTTGTCCTTGATACCCTTATTTTCTACTCTCAAGGAGGGGTGATTGTAACACCCGGAAATGTACCCTGTTTAATGTGATATGGCTGGGAGAACCCGGATTTACTCCCCACTGGATGTGGCGTTCATGTTTTTCATGGATGAACAGGTGATTGCATGGATGGCTTTTGCTTTGCTATTTGGGTTCGGGTGTGAGCTGCGGGCGCTTGTACCTGGATGAAACACCTCTAGACGTTGTTTAGCTAGTTGCTAATTACTTTGTCTTTTGTTAACACTTTGAGAGACTACGTCTCTTGCGGTATTTTTATTTAGTTTGTAATATTTTGACACTCCTCGTATTTTTCTATCTTGCATGTATAAAGGTTTTTAAAATATCGTATTTTCCGCTATAAAATTCACATGCTTGTATGTTTTATATTTCCGCATTCGCGAGGGTTGTCACAGATGTACTATTATCCAATAACGTATTTCACTTAAGCGATTGATAATTATTGATGCACGACTCTTTTGAAAAAAAAACTCTAAAAATAATAACTATTTGCTCAAAGGTTTGATTTAAAACGATTTTGGAAAATCAACACTAGTAAATATATGTGCCGTATGATTGTAGTGTATTTCGTGTGTTTCGCAAATAATATGTGAATGAGTATTTATAGTAGTAGAATCATAGTAGATCTAAAACCCTAGTATAATATTTAATAAAGATACTTATCTTATCATAAAATAATATTTGCTTATCTTTTAGAAATATTTTTATCTCAAAATATTATTTGGTTTATCTTATAGAAATATATTTATCTTTATATCTCAAAATATTGTTGTAAAGATATAGTAGAATCCTAGATTAGGTAAACAAGGAAAACAACCTAAGGAGGCCGAAATTTCTAGCTCACGAAACCCTAGGAGGCACGCATCCCTAGGTGGCACAAACCCTAGGTTTCACAAAACCCTAGGTGGCTCAAACACTAGGTGGGCTTATTAGGTTAACAACAAATTGAGATAGAATATATTAGAAATCCTAGGTAGCATGACAACCCATAAGTTGTATTACTAACCAATAGAATCTCATAAATATATTCTCTAATAAAACTTTTGATAAATATAAAAATACTCTTTCATTTTTGAAAACATTTCAAAACATTTTATTTCCAAAATCATGCATCAATATTTTATCATTCAAAGTCATAGACTAAAGCTACAACTTTGAACATAAAATCTCTCGAATGGAATAGCTACTGAATGACGACCTATACTATCTAATCTTCACAAAGATCTTCAGTATACGGATCATCGCTTCATCTTGATCACAAAAACCCTCCATCTCGAGTCTTGTGTAGTTTTATGTAGATCTTGCTTGAAGCGATTTTCTTTTAAGTTATGCCTGGTTAGCTATAACTTTCATGTTCACTTCCAAAGTTATTCCTGAAGTTGTTATAACTTTGTCTCACAGACTTTATCAAAGTTATGCATAACTTTGATCTTTCTTCTCATAATTGTTGCTAGCTATAATAAGACTAAAGCACACAATTACACGCATATGATATATCGAGTAAAACATATTATTACGTAAACACATGTCATTATAAAAACTGTCAAATTTGTGACAACCCTCGCGAATGCGGAAATATAAAACAAACAAGCATGTGAATTATATAGCGGAAATAGGTAGTTTTAAAAAAAAACTTTTATACATGCAAGATATATAACACGAGGAGTGTCAAAATATTACAAGCTAAGTTCAAAATATAACAAAGAGACGGGGTCTCTTAAAATGTTAGCAAAGAACAAGTGTTTAGCAAACAAGCTAAATTCGTCTAGAGGTGAACTTCTAGGGACAACGCCCGCTAGCTCACACCCGAACCCCAAAATATCATATCTAAAAAGTCATCCATGCAAGCAACCTGTTCATTCATGAAAAACATGAACGCACAGTCAGTGGGGAGTAACTCCGGTTCTTCCCAGCCATATCAAATTAAACGTACATATAAGGAAATACAAAAGTAAAATCATGCATATATAGATATCCATTGGAGTTACGATAAGAATAGATAGGCAATCAAATATATAATGATAAGATCATGTGGAAATCAAATCCGAAACCATCATGTTATTCAAAGACTCGGGAAAGACACTCTTAGGCAACCGAATACGCTAACTAGGGCTTGCATCTCACCGTTAGCGGTATAAGATTGATAAGATTGAGACTCGACAGACAAACCAAGTCAAGTCATGCGATGATCACAATAAATCCAACATATTATCATCCATTCACGAACCAAGACATTGACGGTGTCCAATCATGCAATGACTATGAATAATATCATGAATAAATCACGGCGTTTAAAAGAACGACAGACCACAAGGACGACATCTCTCACGGTTAAATGAACGCACTAATCTACATGGCAAGTATGGAGTAACAGGCATCCACGAGATCACATTTCCCTGATGTGAACCATACACCGATGACATTTCGTATATGGTAGACAATTTCCGCCTGGTAGGACGATAATTAAACGGCTCCTCATTAAACCTGGGCCAGATTCTCGGACTCACATTTCCGATTCGGGCATGCGATTGACGTTTCGCATCCAAGACTCGGTCTACATGAAAACGCCTGAGTACCCCAAATTCGGTAGATCAATTCACGAAAGAGGCGGAAAAACAGTTCAAGCCTCATAACAAGCGGTACGCTACATGCAAATAACACCACCTCGCAAGTACACAACATTTGACGGCCGGGTCGATCAACGCATAGCGTTCAACTCCCAACAACGTTGTCGTATGCCCACTAACACATGCATTTAAGCAGTAGGATACCTCTTCGTTCCGACATTCCAGCCTTCAAACTAACTAAAACAAGGGTTCACTTCAAACTGTCATAACAAGAGTTCTAGACATGCAAATACAGAAATTCAAAGTCGAGGTGATAGCTTATCCTCTTACGGTTCCAACGAATGGTCAGAAGCCTAAAACAAGCAAGTAACGAAGGAGATATGATCATTCTACGAAAAGGGGTCAGTGTAGTGAAACTGCACAAGTCACGACCGTGACTTGTATTTCACGACCGTGAGATGTGTGACCAAATCACCCGAGAACTTTCAACATAAATTGAATCCTTTTATTTCCAATTCTCATAATTCATTTCTAATAACTATCAACAATCAATATTCATCATCAACAATTATCATCGATAACATGATTCCTAAACTTACTAATCGTATTCTAATACGATTTCTAGCATATAAAGCATGTAAAACACGTAAATGATACCGAGTAACCCTTCACCGTTTCCTTTAAGCGTCTTCACTACTCGTCAAGCTCCTCTTCAACAAGGTAATAGTCTTTGTCGGGATCTTGGAGGTCACCACCTACATAAAGATCATAAAAGATGAATAAAATTCATCTTGAGAAAGGCGGAATGATAGAAAAGCGAGAAAGACGATGATTTTAATATCATTACGGATAGAGGAAGGTAAGAGGAGAAGAATGAGACGAACTTACGTGAATTCTATCAAGGAACGAAAGAGCTATGATGAATCAAAGATCGAAAATAAAGAGGGAGGCAAGGTTTTGATCTTCTCTTGAGGAAGAAGTAAGTTGTGTTTGTGTATGAGTGAAAATAGGTTAAGGAGTATGAGTGGAATATAAGGGAAAAGTCAACGGAAGTCAAAGACGGTTCAAAAGTCAAGAAAAGTCAAAGACGACTCAAAAGTCAAGAAAAGTCAAAGACGACTCAAAAGTCAAGAAAAGTCAAAGACGACTCAAAAGTCAAGAAAAGTCAAAGAAGACTCAAAAGTCAAGAAAAGTCAAAGACGACTCAAAAGTCAAGAAAAGTCAAAGACGACTCAAAACGGGATTCTCATGGAATCTCGTGGAAATTCCAAATACGAACTCGGAAATTCTAAATTCGACTCGAAACTTTAAATTCCAAATTAAAACTTAAATTTGCTGAAAAGATTTCGTAAAATATTTCTACTAGAAAAATAGGGTACATTTCCGGGTGTTACAATCACCCCACATTTTAAAAAGTTTCGTCCTCGAAACTTGAGAGTAGAAAACAAAAGTATCAAGGACAAGAATCGGTTTTCAAAATTAACAAGAAAGCTTTTACAAGGAAACATTTATGAAACGAGGTTCTTCTCGAAAACGGTTTAAGGAGAATTTTCATGATAGCGAAACTCTATTTACGGATCACAAGAATGCTCGTCGCGAACGAGAACTCAATTTATCCAAACAAATCATTGTCGAAATAGTGAAATCGAAGATTAAAACAAGTGTTAGTAAGTGCAAGACTAGTCACCAGACGTCTCCAATAACAGATCTAAACACCCAACCAAACACAAAAACCAAATATAAAAGCGAAAGAATCTATTTTCTCCAAAAAGAGGGTACAAAGTCCATCTTTAGACTATTTTAAAAGTTAAATTTGGATTACGATATGGAGATTTGAAAGTTTTCTCAAGGATAGAAACAAAATAAGAAGACATTACACGAACTTAGAGCAAACTCGAACATCGACATCACAAATCGCGATGCCAAGAGGTACGTCCACACGAGTAAAATGGACTAAAAAGGGGAAGGATTGAAAACTGGCGGATTGAGTAAGGATCAATTTGAGGGAATAGAGAGGAATGAACCACAATTCTATCTTCTATCTATGAAAATTCAAATGTCGATCGCAACTCGACATTACTAACAGCACAAGTAAACTAGTCCTCAAGAGAGTGCAATATATCCTCAACATTCTCAATCATCAGAATCCTACCAAAATATTTCATAATCATGAAACTTCGAGTAACAACTTCCAATTATTCAAATTCAATTAAAATCTTCTAAGGTCCATCGGTATGGTAGACTCCACAACTAGCAACCCACATGAAAGATTCATTACGTACTCTAATCTTCTTAGTTTCATCAAAACTCTTACTAGAAACCACCAACAAAAAATTTATCTAGGGAAACATGATCACTAACAACCACAAGGTAAAGATACTTTCCATGAAATCCTTTAATCCATTTTACTTTATACTCATTATCCTAAATTTACAATGAACTTTCTCATCTTCAAAAGTTAAATCACAACCCTCAAAAGAGATTAGTCACAAAATCTCATTTCACTTAACTTTTGCCAATCATAGGGCAATGCGACCGTAAATCAATTTATTTAGCTCTTCCAAACTCTCAATACATCGGTCTTCGCTCATGACAATATTCCTCAAGTTGTGTCATCCAATCCAAATTCCACAAAGTATTTATTCCCGTTAGGGTCCAACATTTAAAGACAACAATTTTTCCAAGTAACATTTAAAGAACCACTAAAATTCTTAACCACAACTACCAACTATCATTATGCTTATTTCGATCCTCAAATGATATTGCAACAACAAGCTTCCATAGTCTAAAACCACTAGGAGAGTTTCATCCTAAGTTTATCCTCAATTCTTTATAATCATTTAAACATGAAACTAGCTCAATAGGACGGTTAGGTATCATATTCGAAACTCCTTCAAAACACATCTACTAACCCTTACGATAGCTAATAAGAAAACTACCTCTCAAGAGATTATGGAAGACGAACATGAAACTATGAACGCTAGGAGGCATCATACAAGGACTACGATCTGATGGAAAAGATGAAGGCAGAAAAGGAAAACGAAATTGATCTAAGGATGTGAACCTACCAGTCACGATCTCCGGGTGAGTATTAGCTTCGGCACGGCTCATGACAAAGATAGAACCCTTAAGTTTAGCAGGAGGAGGGGGCAACTTTCGGTCGGGGCAATCTTCATAACGATGACCACCCTTTTGACAAAAGTAGCAAAGATAAGGTCGGTTGGTACAAGACACCCCGGGATGGTGTGGGAGTCTACACCGATTACATTGACGACCTTGAGTTTGAGCTTGAGGAGCATAAGGCCTATGAGCCACATTTGAAGTAGCTCTAGGAATGAAAGGAGCAGGATTCCTTGAATAGGCATTGGAAGAAGGATTAAATTTCTTCTTGTTAGCATAAGAATTAGAAGGAGACGGAATAAACGGTCTCTTCCCAAAAGCATTTGGCCTAGGAGCATAAGAAGGAGAGGGATTATTCATCGAAGCTTCATCTCTAATAGCCTTCATTGAGTTCTCGGCCCACAAGGCATCATCATAAAGGTCTCCAAAGGACCAAAGGAGGTGGTATTCCTCCTCACTTTGCTTTGCAGAACGGCACTCAACTTGTTACGATAATAGAATGCTCGGTCTTCATCATCGCGGATAAGCCTCGACGCAAAATGCGCAAGCTTATTAAACTCCGTAGTAAACTCTTGAGCTGATAAGTTGCCTTGTTTAAAGTCAATGAACTCTTTAAGCCTTTGTTGCTTAAGCTCTTTAGGATAGAATCTACCCTGCACAAGAGCTTTGAAGCAAGCCCAGTTAAAGTCTTCTTCAAGAACAGCGGTGGCACTGGTGATGGCCCACCAGTTGTCAGCTTCCCGCACCAGAAAATGCTTTGCGATCCTCACCTTGTCCTCCTCTCGGACTTGGTATAGATTGAACTGCTTCTCCATCTCACGGAACCAATCGGATAACTCCATAGGGTCCGGTTCTCCACCATATGGCACGATCTTACTCCTTGCAATTTGTCCAGCTACCCTCGCATAGCCACCTTGATGGTTGTCCTCCCTTCTAGGGGGAACTTGGTTGGCATTAGCTAGAGCGGCATCTTGCTGATTCTTCAGCACTTGAGTAAGAGCTTCCATCATAACGTTCTCAGCTAAACGTGGTCTAACCATCTTCATAAGAAACAAAAACAAATTAAGTTACTCCTATCAATTAGCATAAACAAATAGCCTACCAAGTAAAGTCCTTAACTTCTACCCAAACTCTCATTTATTATTTCAAGGTCAAGTAGTTTAAGTTAGGGTTCACGTGTGTGCGTCGGGAGCGATAAAAAGCTCTGATACCAACTGTGACAACCCTCGCGAATGCGGAAATATAAAACATACAAGCATGTGAATTATATAGCGGAAATAGGAAGTTTTAAAAACTTTTATACATGCAAGATATATAACACGAGGAGTGTCAAAATATTACAAGCTAAGTACAAAATACAACAAAGAGACGGGGTCTCTTAAAATGTTAGCAAAGAACAAGTGTTTAGAAAAACTAGCTAAAATCGTCTAGAGGTGAAACTTCCAGGGACAACGCCCGCTAGCTCACACCCGAACCCAAAATAGTCAAAGCAAAAAGCCATCCATGCAAGCAACCTGTTCATTCATGAAAACCATGAACGCCACAATCAGTGGGGAGTAACTCCGGGTTCTCCCAGCCATATCACATTAAACGTACATATAAGGAAATACAAAAGTAAAATCATGCATATATAGATATCCATGTGAGTTACGATAAGAATAGATAGGCAATCCAATATATAATGATAAGATCATATGGAAATCAAATCCGAAACCATCATGTTATTCAAAGACTCGGGGAAGACAATCTTAGGCAACCGAATACGCTCACTAGGGCTTGCATCTCACCGTTAGCGGTATAAGATTGATAAGATTGAGACTCGACAGACAAACCAAGTCAAGTCATGCGATGATCACAATAAACTTAACATATTATCATCCATTCACGAACCAAGACATTAACGGTGTCCAATCATGCAATGACCATGAATAATATCATGAAATCACGCATTCAAAGACGACGACACAAGGACGACATCTCTCACGGTAAATGAAACGCACTAGCACCGTGTACATGGCAAGTATGATTAACAGGCATCCACGGGATATAACATTTCCATGAACTCATACACGATGCTACATTTCGTATATGTAGACTAATTTCCTCCTGGTAGGAACGATAATAAAACGGCTCCTAATCTAAACCTGGCCAGATTCTTGGAATCACATTTTCCGATTCGACATGCGATAAAGCGTTTCGCATCCAAGACTCGGTCAATCATAGACGCCGAGTACCCCAAATTCGGTAGATCAATTCACGAAAGAGGCGGAAAAGAGCACAAGCCTCATAACAAGCGGTACGCTACATGCAAATAACACCACCTCGCAAGTAAACAACATTTGACGGCCGGGTCGATCAACGCATAGCGTTCAACTCCCAACAACGTCGTCGTATGCCCACTACACATGCAATTAAGCAGTAGGATACCTCTCCGTTCCAACATTCCAGCCTTACAAACGGGAAGGTAGCCAAGGGAATGAGAGTATAAAGCACAAGACAAAATAGTGCTCAAACCGTATCATTTGTAAAAATCGACTCAAAGTGGGACATAGCAAAAACCGTCACAAAACATGTGAACATGGCATTATATAAATGTAACTATGCTAAACATGAATCAATACATGATACATAAGCATTAGACCAAGTTTAAGAAGCATAATAAATAGGAAACATAGATACCTCTCCAAAACAACAAGTTTGGAAACTAACTAAAACAAGGGTTCACTTCAAACTGTCATAACTAGAGTTCTAGACATACAAATACAGAAGTTCAAAGTCGAGGTGATAGCTTATCCTCTTACGATTCCAACGAATGGTCACAAGCCTAAAACAAGTAAGTAACGAAGGAGATATGATCATTCTACAAAAAGGGGTGAGTGCAGTGAAACTGCACAAGTCACGACCGTGACTTGTATTTCACGACCGTATGATGTGTGACCAAATCACCCGAGAACCTTCAACATAAATTGAATCCTTTTATTTCCAATTCTCATAATTCATTTCTAATAACTATCAACAATCAATATTCATCATCAACAATCATCAAATAACAACAATCATCATCCATAACATGATTCCTAAACTTACTAATCGTATTCTAATACGATTTCTAGCATATAAAGCATGTAAAACACGTAAATGATACCGAGTAACCCTTCACCGTTACCTTTAAGCGTCTTTACTACTCGTCAAGCTCCTCTTCAACAAGGTAATAGTCTTTGTCGGGATCTTGGAGGTCACCACCTACATAAAGATCATAAAAGATGAATAAAATTCATCTTGAGAAAGACGGAAAGATTGAAAAGCGAGAAAGACGATGATTTTAATATCATTACGGATAGAGGAAGGTAAGAGGAGAAGAATGAGACGAACTTACGTGAATTCTATCAAGGAACGAAAGAGCTATGATGAATCAAAGATCGAAAATAAAGAGGGAGGCAAGGTTTTGATCTTCTCTTAAGGAAGAAGTAAGTTGTGTTTGTGTATGAGTGAAAATAGGTTAAGGAGTATGAGTGGAATATAAGGGAAAAGTCAACGGAAGTCAAAGACGGTTCAAAAGTCAAGAAAAGTCAAAGACGACTCAAAAGTCAAGAAAAGTCAAAGACGACTCAAAAGTCAAGAAAAGTCAAAGACGACTCAAAAGTCAAGAAAAGTCAAAGACGACTCAAAAGTCAAAGACGCCTTAAGACGGGATTCTCATGGAATCTCGTGGAAATTCCAATTACGAACTCGGAAATTCTAAATTCGACTCAAAACTTTAAATTCCAAATTAAAACTTAAATTTACTGAAAAGATTTCGTAAAATATTTCTACTAGAAAAATAGGGTACATTTCCGGGTGTTACAAAATTGGTCCAACAAATTCCCCGTTTTTGATGATGACAAGTCTCTTATGATTTCCTCTTAACAATGTGACTAAGTATGGTTCCCCCTTAACAAAGCACTCCAAAGTTATAGCAACTTTGATCGCAAGAACAAAATAACTTAGCCAAAGTTATAGCTTGAGAGAATTTAAGAGATAACGAGTCTTGACAAGGAGCAAGCTTAAGCAAAGACTCAAATCATATCATTTCTTCCCCCTCTTGGCATCATTGAAAAGACAAGAACAAAGACATGAAACGACTAGAATAACACATGTCAAGGCAAGAAATAGATATGCAAAATACGTAATATAAAACGATATATACCAAGCAAAATCAAATGCAAATGTTAATTAAGAACTACAAACCAAAAAATATTGTTAGTTGCCATTGGGCCGAATAGAACAAAGTTTAAACAAGACAAAATGGGCCGAATTGGTTAAGTAGTTCAAGAAATAAACAAACAAGGATAAGAAAAGCAAGGCATTTGGGTAGGCGGGTGAGATTAGGGTGCTTTATAACCGGGCCTAGTGCGGTACTCGAGAGTAGAGAGACGGTCAAGGCACGAGGATACATGTGTAGCTTGAGCGGTGAGGCAAACGTCAAAGTTCCGAACTTTCAAGGAAAGAGCCTCTGTCGCATCGAAGATAGTACGCATCCCCTCACGCATTTCCGTACCACTTTTAACCACAGAACCGCCTTGGCTCACCAAATATGTCATACGATCCCTTTGCCTATACATTTCTTGTCGACAATCGACAATGTTTCTTTCCAACTTAGCTAGGCAATCATCCACACCCGTCATCCACGCCCTCATCTCACGACTCACACCCAACCCACATTGGTCACGGGTAGAGCTCGAAGAACCCAATGTCACGGTTTGAACAATCTTGTCCAACACCGCATCAACCTTCTTGTCCTGCGCATCAAGGCGCTCCATCACACTTCCCATAAACAAATCCAACCTAGACTCGATTCCCGAAAGATCAACCCCAACCGGCTGCATCCCGTCCGAACCCCCTTTGGTCAAAAACATTAACTCCGATCCATAAGCATCCAACTTCATGAATTTTAAAAACGTGTCACACATGTCATCCTTAACGGTAACACCATAACTGTTCACATCAACGACCCCTTTTGACTCAAGGAGCCGTGACACCCACATCCCGTAGGGTAAATCAAGAGTAGAATAAATCTTGTCCTCGGTCACCGAAAAAGCGGTTTGTGAAATACGAGAAAAGACAAGAAAAGGTAAATTAACCCGGTTTCCCTCCAACCAATGCTTCACAACCAACATCTCATAACATGCAATCTTGTCCCGTCCTCCCCGACGCGGAATTACGGTGTTCCATAAAAAATTTAACAGAAATTTCAACTTTGGGGACACACTCCCCGCCAAAACACAACTCGACAAAGAAGCCCCAACATCAAAGTATTTCTTAACTTCCAACTTAGCCATGTCCGTCAGTTCATCCCATGACGTACTCGGATTGATTTTGATTCCATCATCAGGAACCGAAAACAGAGTACAAAAATCCGTCACGGAAATCAAAACTGAACGGCCATTAATAACGGCATTCAACACTCCATCGGTTAACGAAACAGAAGCGAAAAACTGTGTTACCTCAATCGGATAGACTGGACCCGAAAACTGTGCCACAGTTTCCCATTCTTGAAAATTTAAAAAGTCGGTAAAGAATCCAAAAGCCCTATATTTGTCACACCAAGCTTTCGGATAATGATGACCACCATGTATTTCGTACTGAGCAACTCGGTTTACAAGCTTTCTTTCATCTTTCGTGAGACGGAGTTTATCAAGCCCGGAAGATGTTTCTTGAGGCGAAAAATCACGGAATGTGACCCGTGTAGTCTCCTCTGGAACCGTGTCAACGGTTTCGGTAGTAGCTTCTTCTTGGACTCTAGCTTTCCCTTTATTTAACCTTCTTCTTTTTGTACCCTCAAGACCCGCACCGGACTCGGTTTGGTTTATGGTGGGTGATTTTTGTGTGGGAGTAGGAGAGTTATTTTTGGGCATACTAGGCTTAGGAGTTTTGGGGTTCGGGTTTTTGGAGATTTTTGACCTTGTGGAAGCCATGGATGAAGCTTTAAAAATTGATGGTTAAACTTTTGTTGTTGTGGTAGGGGTGCCGTGAAAGAGAGAGAGAAGAAGTTAAAATTGGGTGAGGTGTTTGTGTGGTGAAAGTGAAAGGTAATAATGAGTTGTAAAAATTGGGAAGAGTACTTTTGTACTATGCACATGGGTGTGCCGGCTTAGAGTAGACTACTTTCCTTTTTTTTTTTTTTTTTTTTTCTAATTTTGGTAGGAAAGGGAATCTTGGGTAGTTAATTGTTGGGATATGGTAAGGATAGAATTTGATAAAATAAAAAGATATGGTTAGGTGATTTTATTTAGTAATTTCGGCTAACATGAGATACATGGGTAGAATTTGGCTAAAATTTTGGAAAGTGAATAAGATAGGTTTTTGGCAAATATGTGGTTCATAATTCAATTTCCATAAAACACTTAATATGCAAGATACTCACGTAAAATATATTATATTAAACACAAATATACTAGCAATGAAATATGCGGACACAGTCATACAATCTCGTCTTATTCTAGCCAGTCACGCAGGTTCACAAAATACATAAGATGAATTTAATTGCTACCGATTAAACCAATTTCCAACCGCAAAATCTCAAAACGTCTTCTCGCTAATGCCTTTGTTAAAATGTCAGCCCATTGATTGTCACCACTACAAAATTCGAGTTTAATGTTGCCCTTTTCTACAAGGTCACGCAAAAAATGATGTCTAATGTCTATATGCTTAGTACGAGAATGCTGAGCTGGGTTCTTAGAAATAATAATAGAACTCGTACTATCACAGAAAACAGGCATACATCCAACATTAACACCATAATCACATAGTTGTTGCTTTAACCAAAGTAGTTGAGAACATACCAGTCCTGCAGCGATATATTCGGCTTCTGCAGTAGATAACGCAACCGAATTTTGCTTCTTTGAGCCCCACGTTATTATGCAAGGTCCAACAAAAGTAGCGAATCCAGAGGTACTTTTTCTATCTAACGAACATCCCGCATAATCTGCGTCTGAATATCCTACTAGATTGAAATTACACTCAAGTGGATACCACAAATATAAGTTAGATGTACCAATTAAATATCTCAAGATACGTTTAACTGCAATCATATGTGACTCTTTAGGACATGATTGAAATCTAGCACAGACACATACGCTAAACATAATGTCAGGTCTACTTGCAGTTAAATATAATAAAGAACCAATCATACCTCGATATGTAGTCTCATCGACACACTTACCATTTTCGTCTAAGGTCAACTTTTTATCAGTTACCATAGGTGTGTCCATTGGATGAGCGTTCTCCATACCAAATTTTCTGATTAGCTCCTTGACATATTTTTGTTGGTGAATCTTGATCCCTTCTTTGGTTTGTTGGATTTGCAATCCTAGGAAGAATTTTAATTCTCCCATCATGCTCATTTCAAATTCTGAGGTCATTAGATCTGAAAAATACTTGCACAATTTATTGTTAGTAGAACCAAAAATAATATCGTCTACATAAATTTGAGTAACAAGTAAATCAGAACCCTCAGATTTTAGAAATAGGGTTTTGTCGACATATCCTCAATTAAAACTGTTTTGTAATAAAAATTTAGATAATCTGTCGTACCAAGCCCTAGGCGCTTGTTTCAAACCATATAGAGCTTTATCGAGTTTAAAAACATGGTTTTGAAATTTGCTATTTAAAAATCCGGGAGGTTGTTCAACAAAAACCTCTTCTTCCAAATAACCGTTAAGAAAAGCAGTCTTAACGTCCATTTGAAACAGTTTCATTCCTTTATGAGCTGCGAAGGCGATGAGCAAGCGAATAGCTTCAAGTCTTGCTACTGGAGCGAATGTCTCGTCATAATCAATCCCTTCTTGTTGATTATAACATTGAACGACCAATCGACCCTTGTTACGAACTATAACTCCTGAATCATCCAATTTATTTCTGAATACCCATCGAGTACCAATCACAGTTCGATTAGGAGGTCGTGGCACAAGGTGCCAAACCTTATTGCGTTCGAACTGTTGAAGCTCCTCTTGCATTGCTACAATCCAGTCGGATTCTGCAAGTGCTTCTTTGATGTTGGTAGGCTCTATGGTGGACAGAAAGGAATAGAATGAACAAAAGTTATTTAACGTTCGTCTTGTTTGAACTCCCTTGTTCAAACTTTCTAGGATAGAATCCATAGGATGAGAACTCTTATATTTCCATTTCTTAGAGTTCCTAGGCTCATCATCATCTAATGAACTATCACTTTCCTCAAATGATTCAGAATCAAGATTGGTTCCCCCTGAGTTGGACTCTGGGGTTATAGCTGAAGTTGGTACTACTTCAGTTACACCATCTTGGTTCTGGTTTAAAGTTATAGCATCATCAGCTATAACTTCAGTTTCCTTTTCCTTGTTTTGAGAAGAGACATTCGTATCATCAACAATTGTCTCAGTTCTCTGTTCAAGGTCATTTGCGGATTTATCAAGTTCATCATTGATTCCTTCAATAACTTCTTCATTATTATCTGACTCGTCTTCCCTTGAAAGGCGAAAGTCTGGATCATTCATGTCTTCTTCTTCATTCTATTTAACTTGCTCAGGCACATTTTCTTCATCAAATACAATATGAACACTTTCCTCTATGCACAACGTTCTTTTGTTAAAAACTTTAAAAGCTTTACTTTGATTAGAATAGCCAACAAACACAGCTTCGTTACTTCGTGGATCAAATTTGCTCAAATTACTTTTTCCATTATTATGGACAAAACATTTACTCCCGAAGCAACGAAAGTGAGCTATATTAGGTTTTCTCCCTCTTTAAAGTTCATAGGGATTCTTTTTTAGAATAGGTCTAATCATAGCTCTATTGTGCACATAGCATGCAGTACTAATGGCTTCAGCCCTAAAGCTCTTAGGAAGGCCACTACATAAAAGCATAGTGTGGGCCATGTCCTCTAATGTTCGATTCATACGTTCCACGACACCATTTTGTTGTGGGGTTCGTGGTGCAGAAAAGGTATGTCCTACACCATTCTCCCTACAATATTCTATAAAAGCTTGATTATCAAATTCGGTGCCATGATCCGTACGAATGGAAACTAATTTTTTATCATACTTGTTTTGGGCGAGCTTCATTAGTACTACAAACTCATCGAAAGTTTCATCTTTGGTAAAGAGAAAGATAGGCCATACATACCTGGAGTAGTCGTCGACTAGGACGAATACGTACCTTGATCCACCGCGGCTTCTGACTTTCATAGGTCCACACAAATCCATGTGTACCAACTCAAGTGGACGCTCTGTGCTTACTACTCGTTTTGGTTTGAATGAAGATCTAACTTGTTTGCAACGGGCACATGAGTCACACATCTTTTCTTGTTCGAATTTGATTGAGGGTAGACCCTCAACTAAATCCCAAGATTTGAGTTTCTTTAAAATCGTTGGACTGATGTGTGCAAACCTCTTGTGCCACAAGCATGAATCATCCACAGTGACTTTCATGCACGTAAAGGAACTTGTAGTGACTTTGTCTAAATCAATCATATACACGTTCCGTTTACGTAGACCTTCTAAGATAACATTGCTAGTACCTTCAACTATGATACGACAAACATTTGAATGAAAAACGACTTTGTTGCCTTTGTCACATAGTTGAGAGATACTTAGCAAGTTATGCTTAAGGCCATCTACCAGATATACATTATTAATAGCATGTGAAGAAGATATACCAATTTTACCTACACCAATTATATTGCCCTTCTTGTTGTCTCCAAAAGTGACCTTGCCACCGTTGAAGGGCTCTAGTGAAAGAAACAGATTCTTATTTCCGGTCATGTGTCTCGAACACCCACTGTCGAGATACCATAGATTATTTTCTTTCACTATTATCTGCAAGAGAATCAAAGACAGCTTTTAGGTACCCACGCTAAGTTGGGTCCTTTATGGTTAGTGACTCTATATATTTGATCCTTCCTAACCCATACCTGTTTGACAATTCTTTTCTTCTTAGGATAGGGTTTGCTAGGTTTATTATAGTGTTTGTTATTGTTGCGACGCACATTAGGTTTAGATGACTGCTTCTGATTCACATAAGGTTTAGATTTTGAAGGTACAGATGTGTAATCGAAAGCTATGTCATAAAACCACCTGAACTCATTATTTCTAACCTCATCACGTTGAGATTCAGGTTCAGACTCATTAACACTAGACACGTCATGCTCTTTCACAAAATCAGTTTGATTTTTGTTGTCGTTAACATATTTAACACAATTATCTTTAACATGACCGTTGTGACCACAATAATTGCAAATCAGATATTCTGAAAGATTGACGTACTTACTTCTTCTGAAATCACGGTCAGAAGGAGTGGATTTGCACTTATCATGGTCTCTACGACTATAACATTCATGGCCTAGTCCCATCTTCATGTTATTACTAGACTGTTCGGTAAGGAAGTCTAAGACCTTCTGACTTCCTTCCCACTTATCATGAACTTTTCGTGCATGTAGGAGCAATTCCTTCAAAGACTGAATTTCTTTTTCACATGACGAATGGTCTACATTCGAGTCTTTGGAGGGATTGTTCTTTTTGAAATTTTCACGAAAAGTCATTGAAACGTTTGTTCAAGATAAGTTTCTCCTCATTGTGTTGACTTTTGGCTTGGGAGAATTCAGCCTTCAAATCTTTCAATTGCTGAGAAAGAAAAGAGTTTACTTTCTCATGATCAAGAATAACAACTTCCTTTGCCTTAGCTTGAGATTGTAAAAGCTCATTGACTTTCTTCAATTCTAAAGTTATAGCTTCATTAGCTATAACTTTGGCTTGAAGGTGCTTAATGTTGAGCTTCAACTCGGAGATTATAGCTTCATTAGATATAACTTTAGACTCAAGAGCTTCTTTCTCAACATTTGTCTTGTCTGAAGTTATAGCTGAAGTTGCCATAACTTTAGACTTGAGCTTTTTAGCTTTGGCCTTTAGAAGTTGGTTTTCCTCAGCAATATGAAGAATTTGTTCTTTAAGATCTTTTAATTCAAGACTCTGTTCATGACAATGATCTAGGGCTTCTTCAAAATACTTAATTAAAGAGTTCTTAGATAAATTCTTAACTTGATTTTTAAGTCCAATATGACTAACCTCTTCGTCATCTTCTGAATCTGGTTCTGAATCTGAGTTGCCAACAAGACACATCTCGGATTCGCTTTCATTGTCACTGTCAGAAATTAGGTCAAGACTGACGTTGCTTAGACACAAGTTGGCGACTTCCTCTTCCTCTGACTCGTCGTCCTCTGTGTCGAGATCTCCCCAGCAATAAGCCATCATCACTTGCTTGAATTCCTTCATGGTTTTGTCTCGTTGATTTTTGTCTTTGATTTTCTTCCATGTGGGGCAATCTTTGATCATGTGATCATTATCCCCACATTTGAATCAACCACGACTTGAAAGAGACCCTTTTGACTCAATTGGCTATTTGTAAGATTTATTAGTGTTATTGTTAAACGTTTTCCCTTGTGGTTTATTAAAGAATTTTTTCTTAAAACGTCTAGCAAATAACACTGTTTCATCTTCAAGATCCGAATCATGTCTTTCACTAGATTCGGCTTGTAAAGCCACTTTCTTGCTATTACTATCATTTGCCTCATCTTCATCAAGAGTGATCTCGTGAGCCATTAGGGTTCCAAGTAGCTCTTGATAAGATAGGTAAGATAGGTCTTTACATTCCTCAATTACCGTCACCTTAGGTCTCCATCGTTTAGATAGACTTCTAAGGATCTTCCTGGCAATTTCCTCGGAGTCAAAAGTTTTTCCAAGATTTTTCAATTCATTAATGATACTAGAGAAGCGAGTGGACATGCTGTCAAGCGATTCATTTTGTTCCATGGAGAACAGTTCGTATTTTCGCATAAGTAGTGCAATACGTTGCTTTTTAACAACAGTTGTCCCCTCATAGGCTAACTAAAGACCATCCCATATTTCCTTGGCAGTAGAACTAGATGAGAAACGATCAAATTCAGTATGGGTCATGCCGTTTTGCAACAGACTAATAGCCTTTGAATTTTTCTCAGCTTTCTTATAATCTGCCTCAACATAGTCATCTTCTTTCTTTTCGATGGCAGTGCCAGTAGCAGATCCAAGCATGATCTTATTAGGACCATTCTTAATGATTAGCCAACACTCCCAATCGTTACCCTTTATGAAATGGGTCATCATATTTTTCCATAGACTGTAGTTCTTCCCATCGAATACGGGACACTTCAGATGTTTGGAATCCATTAAAATAAATATAAATGCAGCGGAAAATAAATAAAAATAAAAAGATAAATGGATCAGACTCCTTGCTGTAAGGCAATCAAGAGCACGAGGCTCTAATACCAATTGT
>JAIUZE010071506.1:0-32850 GCA_022085475.1 Heliosperma pusillum | reverse complement strand
ATATATATATATATTTATATATTAAGAAGCTTTTTTCGAGGGATTCTAGAGATCCACCTCATTTTTTTTAGTTTTTGAAAGATATATTTTTATATCTTGCAAGATTACAAGAAAGATACTATGTAATATTATCACAACTATTATTTACGTAAAAAAAATTGATTATCAATTTAACAAAAAAAATATACTGTAAAACATTTCAAAACTTGCATATTTGAATTCTTAACGAAAAATGTTTTCATTAGAGTATAAATTTTGTATTTTTTTACTACCATAATGTTTATAATATCATATAACTAGAACATAAGTATATGAAAATTAAATAAATGACTTTTAGAATATTTTTTATTATTCTAATATTAGTATAATAGTTTAGTAGTAGTAAAAAAATAATTATTTTATAGAAAAATATGATGTACTACTTAGTATGTTATTTGTCCCACATTGAAAAATAACATAGGTGTGGTAAATATACTACGTATAAAAAGTAGAATCGTCCTGCATCGAAAATTTACCATAAGGTAGGATGATCCTATGATTATAAATAGAATTCATCATTGGAACTTATGTATCCACCCAAAATCTTTTGAGTCTCTTAAGTATTGTCTTAGAGATCTCTTACAAGTTTGTATTATACTCCCTCCTAGTCATTCATTTCTTCCCCTTTACTTTTTGCACAAGAATTAAGGAAATGAATTTGGACCACACAAATTACACTACCCCACGTACAAATGAATTTGGACCACACAAAACACACAACCCCACATCCAAAAAAGGAAAGAGGGAAGAAAACCCGATTTACCCAATAAGGAAAGAGGGAAGAAATGAGCGACTAGGAGAGAGTAATATTTACAATAGAGAAATTTACATCATAAAAAGTGAATTTAGAAACGTTTCATAAATCATACTTTGGATATAAAAAAGGGTTATTTAATGAGAATACTCCAAATTATTGGGCTACTTCTTAAAATACTCCAAAGTTTAATTTAACTACCAATATAACCAACTATTACACCTCTTCACTTTTAACAAAATTGGCCCTTTATTAGCCTATAGTAGCAGGTAACTCTTCCTCACTATAGATGAACTTCATCTCCTTCCACTTGCCTGCACTAAAAAAATCCAGCAAATCCCAGAAAAAATCACTTTAAATTATCAAAAAATTAATAAAAACACACACAACCCCTAATTAGCCTAATTGAATCTATGACCATACAAACCCAGTATACCAAATCGCAATAATTACGTTACAAATAAACTACAGAGAAGTTTGATTGTGTTCATATCAGTGGCGGGCGCACCCCACGTGCGCACGCTCAATTTCTGGTTTTTTTTTTATTTTAGAAAAAGCATTAAGAAAGAAATCTATACTATATCTGTGTATTAATAATACTTGAACCAAGCGTGCCTTAGTGGTAAAAGCCATTGACTATCAGCAAAGAGAAGTGTGTTCGAGCCCCACTACAACACATTTTTTTTTGTTTCCAACTTTTTCAATATTTACACGGACATCAAATATTAACCCCCCCCCCCCCCCCCCCCCCCCCCCCCCCCCCCCCCCCCCCTTTGGTTCAAGCAGACCAAATTTGGTCTAAAATAATTTGTCTTAATTCTTATTAACAGTCTGAAGGATGTGTGAATTTAATTGTTACAATTATATTATTTTGCAAAAAGTATGATTTATATGAATTTTAGATGTGAATTTTGCAATGTCGCAACTGTATTATTATATAGCAAATTTCAAAAAAATTATGTATGTTACGTTTCATGTTAGATTGATAAAAGCATGAAATCGTTTTTTAACCCATAAAAAAAAGACAACTAAGGCTTACTTCATCACCTTATTGGTGTTTGCTCATCGCCAAATGGTGAAATATATATATTTTTTCTCCTATCAATTAGTTCTTTCTTTACAACTTCAATTAAAATTTGGGTCCAACAAGTGGGTAATTTGGTATGTATTTAAGTCATCTTAAGTTTAAGACGGATACGTCTTAAACGAGAATTGGTCAAATCAATTTTTTGTTTTGTATATTCTATTTTAGCCGATTAGTTTTTTTCCAACTTATCGGCTCAGTTAAAAAGTGCACCCCCGACATTTGAAGTCTGGGTCCGCCACTGGTTCATATGAATTAAGACCAAATCTTACGTTTCCCATTAATTGCCCAAAATACTATTCTCCCCTTTCTTCTCCTTATTTTCACTCTCCTTAAGAACACTGAAGTTGTAACAAATTAATAATAAAAAATATACAACACAGAATGCCAATTCTTATGTTTCCAATTAATTACCAAATCGGATACAACTAACAATCAAATTTGTTCTGTAACTTCATCGTTAAGCGCTTTCTGCTAATTCATATGAATAGAAAAAAATGAAGGAGAGTGAGAATGAGAAGAAGAAGAAGGTTTCTGCTAATTCTGTTGCGCTTTCTGTTGTTCTTGCTTATATCGCTACTCTTGCTAATGATGATATAGAGAGAAGAAGCGACCGCTATCAAGGAATTTAGGGCTAGGATTCAATGGAGTTCTGTTTTAGAAGCAATGGATTGTAAGTATGTGATGTTTGCAGAAAGATCGAAGATGATGAGCGTAATTTTAGGGATGATGAATTGAGGACGAATGTGGAGGGTAGATGATGCTATGAGTGAAAGGATGATGATGAGCAAAGGAAGGATGAGGTATATCATGGCCATGTGAATAATGGAGATGCCGAACATAATGAATTATAGGGGAATGAGGTTTTGGTATTCTAGAGAAAAAAATTAATAGTGTTATCATAAACTAATGGGAAGAAAGAGAAGGGATGAAATAGAAAGAACCGGTTCAACATGTAGCCCATCCACCTATTCTAGCAAAAGAGAATAGATGTGAAAGTTGGGTATATTGATAGTTAAAATAAAGTCTGGAGTATTTTAAGAAGCATCACAATAGTTTGAGTATTGTCATTAAATAAACCTATAAAAAATAAAGTGGAGAATCTTTCAATTATTATAAAATAAAAATAATAGAAGTATATTTTATAAAAAAAGATTGTGTACTACTTAATATATTATTTGTCACACATTGAAAAATAATGTAAATGTGGTGAATATATTACGTATAAATAGTAGAATTATCCACATCGGAAAAATAACATAAAGTGGGTAATCCTATGATTATTAATTAGAGTCATCCTTAAAACTTATGTATCAACCCCAAAAAAAATTTAATCTCTTAAATATTGTCTTAGAGATCTCTTAAAAGTTTGTAGATTTGATGAATATACTATGTATAAATGGTAGAATTGTCCCACATCGTAAAATTAACATAAGGTGGGTGATCCTATGATTATATATAGAAATCATCCTTTGACCTTATATATCAAATTAAAATCTCTTAAGTCTCTTAAGTATTGTCTAAGAGATCAAAGTTTGTGTAATTATTACAATTGTTAAATTTACATCATCAAAACTTAATTTAGAAAGTATTATTAAAAAAATTGAAGTATATATTGTAAAAAAAATATTATGAAGATAATATAGTTAGATTCGTGGTAAAAAAAACCCTGCAAAGTATAGAAACTCATATTACATACTTGGTGTAATTCTTACTATATTATTTGTCGCACATTGAAAAATAATGTAGGTGTGGTGAGTATATTACCTATAAATAGTAGAATTGTTACACATCAGAAAATTATCATAAGGTGGGTGATCTTATGATTACCAAAATGAATCATATTTGGAACTAAAGTTTCAACCCAAAATCTTTTGAACCTCTTACATATTGTCTTATAGAGCTCTTAAAAGTTTGTATTATAATCTTCACTATAGTGAAATTTACATCATTAAAAATTAATTTAGAAAAGTATCATGAATAATAATTTTGATGGTAAATTATTTAATGTATTATTTGTCTCACATTGAAAAACAATGTAGGTGGTGACTGGTGAATATATACTACATATAGATAGTAAAACTATCCCAGATTGAAAAATTATCATAAGGTGAAGTGATCATAAATATGATCATCGCACGGGCTTTGAAACTATTTTTTTACATTGTTAATAAATGAAATTTAAAAGTTTAATAAATGACTTTTAAAATATTTTGTTTATTAATCTAATATTAATATAATAGTTTATTAACAGTTAAGAAATAAATTTTATATAGAAAAAGATGGTGTACTAGCTACTTAGTTTGTTATTAGTCCCACGTTGAAGAATAATGTATGTGTGGTGAATATATAACCTATAAATGGTAAATTGTCCCACATAAAAAAAATTACTATAACATAGAGTGATCATGTGATTATAAAAGGGGGCTGCAAAACATCGTCGACATTTTATAAAACATCGTCGACGATTTTTAAAAAAAAGACCACTATTACCCTTTTCTCTCCTTCCTCTCTCTAACTTTTTCTCTAAAATTCTAAAACCTCATAAACTAATCTAAACAACTTCCACAAAAATTTGAAAGACGGTTTTCATATAAAATTAAACGGTAGTCAATGGCGGACAATGAATCATCGGTACGTTATGCAAACTCTTTAACGTAATTTTTGTTTTGTTTCTTTAGTTTTCCATTGCATTATATGTTGAATAATACAATTATGGCTTTCTTTGTTAGTGTTCCGTTACGAGCCTATGACATTTGTTGATTCTTGAACACCCTTTTGAAGTCAATTTATAGTTTTTATGTCGAATTCATGAATATTGACATGATTTTTGGACGATTTAGGGTAGGCAACTAAACATTGGATGTTGGTATGGGGAACCAACGTCCAATATAGACGTTGATAACCAATGTTGACGTCCCACCTAGACGTTGATACCCCATATCAACGTCCAAGGTGGACGTTACCAACGTTGATCAACGTCCAAATTGGACGCTGGTTCCCATCATCAACGTCCAATATGGACGTTATGATCTATGTATAACGTCTGTCCTAGACGTTGACACCCCATATCAACGTCTAGGTTAGACGTTATGTATAGTGTTCAACGTCTACAGTAGACGTTGAACTAGTGGTGCAACGTTTTTTTGAAGTTTACTTGCGTATTTTAGTGTTTTCGTGTAATTTCTCGTGTTTTCGTACGGTTTAATTAAGTTTTAATGAAATTTCCGCTTGTAAACAGGGTTCATTTGAGGAATTTGTGGATAACGGGTTTGATTTCAACCCTTTATTTGTGACGGAAATAGTTTTTGAGACTCGTGACGAAGCGTTTGATTGGGCCCAAAAGATAGCGTTTGATAATGGGTTTGCATTGGTGAAAGCAATTAATGGAGCGAAAAACCGTAGCGAACCCGACTTGTTATCTTCATATTTGCGTTGTTCTAGGTACGGGAGGCCACCGGGAGAGTATGATCCCGATAATCCTAGGAAAAAATCCGGTTCACCTAAATGTGATTGCAAATTTCGTATTCGAGCCGTGCAAAACAAGTTTCGGGGTTTCGACAATAAACCCATAATACTTTGGAACATTGTGATCGCCGATGGTTATGGGAAGCACAACCACAAGTTGGTAAAGTACAAGGATGGACATAGGCATTTTGCGGGTTTAACTGAAGAAGAGAAAGAGTATGTGAAACAACAAGTCCGGGCCTCGATTCCCCCGAGAGATATTAAAAACGGTCTTCATCAAAGAGCCCCGGAAAAACCGCAACCCTCAAGCACCCAAATATATAGTGAGACAACCAAGCTTAGGCGTGAAATGAGAGGGAATCGAAATCCCGCTCAACAAATGTTGTCCTTAGCTGTAGAAGCGAAATATGTGCATTGGCATGAGAAGAACCCCGAGACATGTGAGCTTTCTCATGTTTTCATGTCTCATCCGGAAGCCGTGAAGCTGTTTCGTACCTATCCACATGTTGTGCTTATTGATTCGACGTACAAGACCAATGTGTACAAGATGACACTCGTTGAGCTTGTTGGTGTCACACCATGTGGATCTTCATTCTTAATTGCTTGTGTATTGATTCCTTCTGAGTCGGAAGATGGGTACAAATGGTTATTGAAGAAGTTGGGAATGCTTCTCGAGTTCACCGAAGCATCTATTTCAGCATTTGTCACTGATCGGGAGTTGGGTTTGATCGCGGCTCTACGGTCCGTCTATCCTCTTACACCTCACTTGTTGTGTCGTTGGCACTTGAACCGTGCTGTTGAGAGCAAAGCACAATCGTGGTCAAAGCATGAGTGGCGCACAAAGCATATCATGTGCAATGAAGAGCATGGTTGGAATGGAGTGATAAATGCTACTACCAAGGAAGAGTTTGAGTTGCGTTGGGCCGCCTTTTGTAAAAATTGGAAGGTAGTGGCGACTTATGCGGCGAAAACATGGGGCCCGTACTCAACAGGGTTCGTATTATGCTACACGAACCGGTATTTCCATCTTGGAAACACGGCTACTTCCCGGGTGGAGTCCTCTCATTCTCTTTTGAAGGCTTGGTTGAAAAGTTCTAGCCTAACCCTTGATACTATGTGGTCCCGTATTCATTCTATGCTTGAAGGACAACACTCCAAAATAAGAAAAGAGCTCGAGGAGTCAAGAAGTAAACCTCGTCATACATCTCATTTGTTTTCTTTGTTGAAAGGAAAGGTGTCCTTAAAAGCCATCGGGATTATGGAAAATGAAACTAAGAGGGGAATTGAGTTAGGGATCGGGTTGGTAAATGGATGCGGTTGTGCTTTAAGAACTACTCATGGCTTACCTTGTGCTTGTCTCTTGGTTGGTTTGAAAAACAATGATGAGAGAGTTCACCTTGATCAAGTTCATTCATTTTGGAGGACATTGGAGTATGGCAATGATGACACAATGCCGAAAAACGATAATGATGCCTTTGAAGAGCTCGTCAATGAAATGAGGAGTAGTGATCCGGCAAGTAAGAGATCTTTCATTGAGAAGATGCGCACCTTTCTTCATCCGGAAGACGAGTACGTATTGCCACCCCCTATTAGAGAAAACCCCAAAGGTCGACCAAGAGGATCTACTACTAGGAACAAGTCATTTTTTGAACATGTAAAGAGGAAGTTTGGGACACCTGGTTCAAATGGATCGACGACCGCTCAACAAACAACAGTTGGTGATTTTGATGAGGAGAGGGTCGGTGCACCTTTGGAATTGGCTTACACTAGGGGTCCTTTGTCAAGCTGGAATAAAAGATGGGGGGTCCCGGAGGAGATGTGGTGTTTTTTTGATGGTTGGGTGGATGTAGGTGATGATGGTCATTGTGGTTTTCGAGTATTGTCTCATGCTGTCCGTGGTCGAGAAACTGACCATCTAGTGATGCGAGAATGGTGTGCTCGAGAGATTAGGGGTTTTGAGGTGTACAAGGATTATTTTGATGCGGCCTACGTCACAAATAATGGTTTTACTATGTTTGACAACACTTTGAGGCGCATTGAATTTTCCAACAACACCGGTTGTGGTCAAGAACATTGGATGCATGACGTTGATCTGTATGTTTTCGCATCGTTGTTTAACTGGGCAATTTGTGTCATAGGTAAGGCCCCGTCTAGTCCGAGTACATGGCAATGTAGTACATTTTTGCCTTTAAGAAGTTGTCCTCAAAGTCCGGTCCCATATGGTGTTTTGTGGATTTTAAATCACCACCAACATTGGATGCGGTTGCATTGTAGTGGACCACCTCAAGAAGTTCCAATGCCTCCAATAGAGATGACTTGGGCGGGGTATAGAGAACAAAATGTTGCACACTATGAAGATTTGTACAAGACAAATTTCGAAAACTGGCATACATGTATGGGAACGACGCCTAGAGTGCGTCGCACAAGAAGGGATAAGTCTTGACTGTTGTACTTGTGTAATTGATGGATATTTATGTATTATTTTTTCTTCTTTTATCTCAATTTATTTTTGATTAAATAAAATTGACGTTGACAACAGTAGAATAAAGTGGATACATAAAGCTGACGGAAATTAAAATGGAGACATAAAGCTGACGGAAATTAAAGTGGATACCATTACATAATTCAAAACATAAAATAATAATAATAAAAATAAAAGTACCATTACATAATTCAAACATAAAACAATCTAAAATAATCCGTAGAAACACAATACAAATAAAATAAATCATAACTAAATAATCAAACGGCGTCATGTCCTACGTCATCGTCGTCGTCGTCCTCCGTGATCCTGAAGTAGTCGGCCATATCTGTAACCAACCGATTTACACACGATGCCATCGCCTGCTCAGTACGCTGTCTGTAGATAAGTGAGAACCTCCATGCAAGGGCTCTGCCGAACTCAAGCTCATCCAAAAGAGGAACCGTAGAAAACTTGGTACGACGGCCAAAAGGAAAGAAATACGGGTGGGAGGACTTCGTGTACCATGTCATGTAACGATCGACCGTGTCAAACGGCATCACGACCGGATGTGAACGGTCTCTCAAAACAATCCTAGCCTATGGGAGCCCCCACTCCGAATCAGGATACTCTCCATAATACAACCTATAGCCCGACTTCGGTGAAGCCGGACGATGCTCAACAACTGGAGTAATCATGGTGGTCGGGATAGGCTGGACATACCCAAACTGCCGCAAAAAATGGTCAGGCTGATATGGCTCTTCTACATCAAGAAATCTAATCAACCCCGAATAAAGCGATGTCCTACAAGACCGATGTGAACCAACACCGTAAGGGTCCAACGGATATGCTCCGCCCTAAGCCCGTCTAGCCTCTGACGGTGCTCATCTAGAATCTTCTCCTCCCCCTTAAACCTAGGAACCCGTGACCAAGCCTCCACCAGTGGTCTACCCTCAACATAGTATCCTGCATGAGGTCGGAAATGGGGAAAATACTCATATATCCAAGCCTGGAGCAATGGCAAACAACCGCTAAGCCCACGAGCATCTCTCCGCGACGCCATACCCAACTGACGGTACAAGTACGCCAATGTCGCAGCCCCCCAAGCATACTCACCAAAACTATCCAAGTCATCAAACAAATGAAGCATCCGGGCCACTACCCTATCACTAGACTTGTCCGTGAACAATGTCTGTCCAACCAACAACATCAACTACGCCCTCAGCGATTCATCATGGCGACCCGTCTCCACAACCTCCCTCAACTTCTGAGTCGACAACCCACCACTCCTATAATATGATGGCTCGACATCCTGAACTGCCAGCCCAAATAAAGTAGCCATCTTCTCCCTCAAGCCTGCATCCTCCCTCGTGCTACCCTCTTCCTGCTCCACCATACCCTCCACAAAAACCCTAGCGCCACTCACCTTTATCCCTAGAATACGCTGAACATCATGTAGTAAGATAGTGATCTCTCCAAAAGGCATATGGAAACTGTTAGTATCCGGCTGCCACCTCTCTACAAATGCACTACATAGATTTTCATCTATGTCGGTGGTCACACAACTCCTCAAAACACCAAGCCCACTCTCACTAATTCTCCGGGCAACCAGCTCCGGCACCTTCATCCCGTTCATAGCCTCCATACAACCGGGCCTCTCGTAACACTTGAGCCACGATCTCGCCGGCTTGGCCTCCGTCCAACTACTATAAGCCACGTGCCCACCGAAACTACGTAAGACGTTGAGGTGAATCGGTCCACCCTCAACCACGCCACTAAGACGCCAAGACAAATCCCTCTTCGTCTTCTTCCTCCTCGTGCTAGATGAACCCTGACTAACCGGGACATATCGTCCTCTACCAACCTGTACCACTGTCTTACCTGTTGGTTCGGCTGCCTGGTTCTCTATAAAACACTCGTCATCGGGCTGCTCTGCCGCCCCCTCCGACTCAGATCCTGAACCGCCGTCAACATTACCATCATCAACGGCACCTACCCTATAAAAAGCTGACGGAAAAACTGTCTCGCTCACAGCAGGCGGGGGCGTAGGGGAAACGTCCATACCCTCTGACCGAGTAGGACGAAAGACAACTCCGGTTTGACGCACTCCGGGTACACGCCGCTTAGATGCCGTCACTTTTCGGCCTTTCGTACGATCAGGGACCACCATAATGTTTTTTTCTTTATCCATCTGCATGTAAATTAATATAACGTTATAGACAATCGACAAACAAACATAAACTCATTACAAAAAACATTTGAAATAACGAGAATCATAAACATATAAACACGAGTTAAATTACATATGATTAAACAAATAATCATCGTCAACGTTCAAAACCATCGAAAACAACGCAAAAACAAAAAATGTCACGACCAGACGTTGGTGTTGGTCACCAACGTCCAGCCCAGACGTTGGTCAGCAACACCAACGTCCAGCCCAGACGTTGGTCACCAATACCAGCGTCTGGGCCAGACGTGGGTGTTGCTGACCAACGTCCACCCTGGACGTTGGTCATCAACACCAACGTCCAACCCAGACGTTGGTATTGGTGACCAACGTCCAAAAAGGGGGCTTTTTCTTTACCAACAACCAATACCGTCTTCCGACAACATAAATCTAATAATCCTCTTTCACTACTTCCACAAATTTCGCCATAATACATTTCCGACATGCAAAATCAACTCAAAAACCGTCTTCAACAACATAAATCAAAAAACCGTATTCAACAACTTTAATCCAAATTTCACAAATTCAAATCAATTAAACATATATACATAAACAAATTCATAACATTTAAACATATAAACAACCAAATTCAAATCAATTAAACATATTTCAATGTAAAAACGATTTCAAAAATAAAAAGAAAATAAAAACTTACCTTAGGCCGGTGGTGGTGGCTACGGTGGTGGTGGCTACTGGTGGTGGACGATGGCAGCAGTGGGGGGTGGTGGTGGTGGTGGGGTCGGGGTGGTGGTGGGGTCGTGGTGGTGGTGGTTGTACGGGAGAGGGAGAGGAGAGGAGAGTGAAAGAGAAGAATTGAAGTTAGAGAGGAAAAGGGTAGTGACGGTCTTTTTTATGAAAAACAAAAACGTCGACGATGTTTCGTAACCCGGTTATAAAATAGAAGTCATCCTTGAACTTAGGTATAAACCCATAATTTTTTAAGTCTCTTAAGTATTGTGTTAGAGAGTTCTTAAAATTTGTATTATAATCGTCACAATAGTGAAATTTACATAATTAAAAATTAATTTAGAAAAGTATCATAAATAATAATTTTGATTATAAACTACTTAATGTGTTATTAGTCCCACATTGAAAAATAATGTATTTGTGGTGAATATATTTACGAAATGTAAATTGTAAAATTATCCCATATTGGAAAATATCATGAGATGGAGTGATCATAAATATGATTATAAAATAGGAGTCATTTTAGTCTCTTAAGTATTGTCTTAATTAACTCTTACAAATTTGTATTATTATCTCTACAATAGTGAAATTTAGATCATCAAAATTAATTTAGGAAAGTATCATAAATAATAATTCAGGAAAGTATTATATAAGTAATAATTTTGATGGTGTACTACTTAATAAGTTATTTGTCCCACATTGAAATATAATACAAGTGTGGTAAATATACTACGTATAAATAGTATAATTCTCCCATATCGGAAAATTATCATAAGGTGGAGTGATCTTATAATTATAAATAGGATCATTTTTGGAACTTAGATATCAACCCAAAATCTTTGGAGTCTTTTAAATATTGTCTTAGATAACTCTTAAAAGTTTGTATCCACATTAGTGAAACTTACATTATAAAAAGTTAATTTAGGAAAGTATTATAAAAAAATAAATAAAGTGAAAAATCTTTTATTTATCTCAATATACATTTCCTATATTATATTCAAGTAATGTTTATAAATTCTATATAAAACTTTTACATTTCATTTCAAAAAAAATATTGTGAAAATAAGTAATCCTTCGAACTTAGTTATTCACCCACTTTTGAATCTCTTGAATATTATCTTACAGAGCTCTTAAAATTTGTATTATTATCTCCACCTTAATGAAAGTTACATAATCAAAATTAATTTAGGAAAGTATCATAAATAATAATTTTATTGGTGTAATACTAAAAACTCCTTCATAGTTACTAATTTCTTCCCTTTCTCTTTTACACAAAAATTAAGGAAATGAATTCGGACTACACAAAACACACTACCCCACATACAAATGAATTTGAACCACACAAAACACACAATCCCACGTACAAAAAGAAAAAGAGGGACTAATAAGGAAAGAGGGAAGAAATGAGCGACTAGGAGGGAGTATGTTATTTGTACCACATTGTAAAATAATGTAAGTGTGGTGAATATATTACTTGTAAATAGAGGAATTGTCCACATCGGAGATATATCATAAGTTGGGGTGATCATGCGATTATAAATACGAGTCGTCCTTAGAACTTAGATATCAACCCAAAATCGTTTAAGTCTCTCAAATATTATTTTAGAGAGCTCTTAAAATTTAGTATTAATTATGAAAATAATATAATTATATTCGTGGTAAAAAAAAAGTTATCATTACAGTATAGAATCTCATATTATTTGCACATACTTGGTGTAATTCTTACTATGTTATATATCCACCTTGAAAAATAGCGTAGCTGTGGTGAATATACTAATACCTATAAATAGTATAATTACCCCATATCGGACAATTACCATAAGGTGGCGTGATCAACCGAAAATCTTTTGACTCTCTTAAGCATTGTCTTAGATAGCTTAATTCTTTGGTACCTTGGATCATTTTTCGGGTCATAATATATATAGATCAAATATAACTTGAGTCTTGACAAAGTTGGTAAAATATATTTTAAATAGAAGTTGAATCAATATATCAATATTATTTTCTTAAAAATTACGGAGTATATTTTATTATAGTCTTAAAATTTCAAAAGTTTATTTTTATAAGTTAATTGTTATAGGAAAATTATGAAAATGATATTGACGTATACCCGTGCATCGCACGTGCATGAAATCTAGTAATAATAAAAAAATATTATGAGAACGTACACCCCTTTCCATGAGAATTCTTCCCAACCATTAGATCCAATCCACGCACGAAGTCTAATCTAAGGGTTGTGATTAGCTATATTATACACTCTACCACACCCAATCTAACATAATTGACCACCATTGTAAATTTGACCGACATTGATGATCATTGACCGGCGTTGGCTGACTACTTAGTCATTCTACGGAAAATACATCGAAGGTACATAATATTTACTTCAAAGGCATATAATGTTTATACAAAAGGTACAAAACGTTTATGCCAAAAGTACATCGATCTTATTTCTATTAAAGGTACATAATATGTACATATAATTATAATTATACGACATGTCATTTATATTTCAGTTTATTATCAATTAACTTATAGGTGCATATTAGGTATATAGGAGGTATATTAAACATATAATATTAGGTACATATCAAAGTGTTCATATTTATTTGAATTATTTTTCATCTATGATTCAATAAATCATCTAATACCCTATGTATAGTAGGTACATTCAATATATAATATAAGTACATTAAATAATGATTATAGGTGGAAACTATGTTTCTTCTAATAAGTTAACAAGTATGACTACTAATTCATAATGTACATTTTATCTACATAAGAGGTATATTAAATCTATACCATGGATACATATAATAAATATTAAAGGTATATTAAACATATAATAAATATAGGAGGTACGTGAAATATATTCTACTCTGTATATGTACAGATAGATAATGATTGCCATAAGTACATAAAATAATTTGTTAAATTGCTTAAAAGTACATTAAAATAACTTAGTAAGTATATTGGTTTTATAACAAAGGTACATTAAATATAAATCAGAAAATAGTTAGTAAAGAAACAAATTATTTTTACCTCACATTTTATTATACATATAACAAAAACTGACTAAATAGACAAAAATGATCCATGTGTCACAAAGCTAAAAGCTAGGCCATGTGAAACAAGAGGTTGTTGGTTCAAACGAGAAAAAAGATTATACATCGGAGGTACTACCTCAGAGTAGTATGATTTTGAGTTTTTGTGCATTTTTTTCGAGCTTTTTAAAGTTTATAAATTAAATTTTATATCTTATATATGATGTTTTTTGAGTGTTATTGTAACTTTTTTGAGCTTAATGTTTAAATTAATAAACTCAAAAACTTTATAATAAAACTATACTATACTCAAAAACTTTATTGTAAAGCTCAAAAACTATATTCTATGTGGTATTACCTCAGAGGTACAATCCACTTACTGGGTTCAAACCCCATCAACAACATTTTTGAAGTTTGACTTGGTGGTGACCGACGTTGACCCGTCGTCGCCCCCTGCGATCGACGTTGACCAGCGAAGTTGACTTTCGGTGATTGGGTGAATTGTGCGTATATATTAATAAAATATTAAATATAATATAATAATATAATATTAATAAATATTAGTAATACTAATATTTCCATTAATCGTAATAATATAATAATAAAATATATTAAATATAAATCCAATAATATAAATGATAATTATAATAATAAATATACTAGTAATATAATAAATTTTAAAAAATATATTAATATAATAATAAGAAGAAATTAACAATGATAAGAATAATATTAATAATAACTTTGAAATAAAGTAATCTGAAATGAACTGAACTTATAAAAACTGAAATTAAGTACAAAAGAACATGGCCTACATCTTTGACACATCAAATTAACGGCTCATAATTTAAAAACTTATCCTGAAAAAAACTTTGACAAGTCTAAGTCCACCCAATAAAGCAGTGCATATCCTGAAATATCAACACAAATTCTTATTTAAAACGACAATATCCTTTTATAAATTTAAGAGGAGTAAAGTAGTTAGAATAAAACATAAACAAAAATACAAAAAACAATGATATATTTTATACCCAATAGTGAAACGATATTTGCTCCGTTTTATAGCTAAAGCATATTAGATATTTTCTTAAAGTTGGTCTCATTGAAGACATGACATTCCCGTCTTTAATGGAGACGGGTAAGATTATCAAGTAGAGAACTAAATGAATCTCTACTTATCTTTCTACTTGTCCTCCCATCTGTTTCCTTGAAGAAAGGAATGCACCTCGTATATCGGTCTTTAATTTGAATTTTGGCTTTTCTTAAAGGAAGACTTCCCGGAAATTCATAAAGTGGTGGGGAAGCCGTCGTATAAATGAAGCTGTAAGTCAGCAACCGAGACAGTTGAAACTTAAAAGTCTAACCTCCCGACAAAATTAAGTCACCCAACCCTCTCTTTCCCATAGTCTCTCATCCTTGTTTGTAAGTGTAAATACTGGGTCTACTCTACTCTACTCTACTTACCTTCAAATATTTAATAACTCTGCAAATTTATAAATCCCCTCTCCTCCTCCTCCTTCACACTACGGCGAGGAGAGAGAAACTCAAACGCCGACACGGCGGCGCACACGGTGATCAAATGACATGGGAGTCGCCATCTCTCATCTCATCCCATGCCTCACACCTCCCCACCACCACACCCCACCACCTCCGCACCATTCCCAAAACGACATCGTTTACTCCGCCGAAGAACCTCTCGACGAAACCCTAGGTCACTCCTTCTGCTACCTCCGCTCTTCCGACCGCTTCCTCTCTCCAAACTCCTCCTTCCGCGCCATCTCCGGCGCCGCCGTCTCCGCTAACTCCGCCACTCCCACCGCATGCGCCGACTCCTCCTCCGCCGTCATTAACGGCTTTGACTGCACCTCAAGCTTTAGCGCTATCCCTCTTCAACCGGCTCCGGCCGGGTCTCACTTCCTCTCCGGTCCGATCGAGCGGGGCGCTATGTCCGGTCCGCTCGACTTTGAAGCCGATGGAGTTCCGTTCTCCGCGCCCTTGAGCGCTGAGAATAGTAATTATAATATTTACAGAAAGAGGAGGAAGAAGAGTTTGGCGGGATTTAAGAGGAGTTTGTATAGGAGTTTTTCGGAGAAGAAGCGGCCTTGGGTGGTGCCTGTGGGGAGGAAGGAAGCCGGTGGCGAGGGCGGGGTTGGTGAGGAGGCGGTTAGTAGGGAGACTGAGGTTGATGGGAGTAGTGATAATGTGCAGTGGGCGTTGGGGAAGGCGGGGGAGGATAGGGTTCATGTGGTTGTGTCTGAAGAGCATGGTTGGATGTTTATTGGGATTTATGACGGGTTTAATGGACCTGATGCGCCCGAGTTTTTGATGGGCCATTTGTATCGTGCTTTGTTTCACCAACTCAAGGGTTTGTTTTGGGACAATGATGTTGGTATCAATGTAGACAATGGCGGTGTTACTTGTAGAGTAGGGAGTGAGGGGATAGGGGTTGTGAACGGGGTGGAGGAGAATGGCGGTGTAGGGGGAGCGGGGAAGAGGGTGACTTTTTTGCAAGAGGTTGAGAAGAAGGAGGTGAGGAGGAAGTTGTGGGAGTATTTGGCGGATAATGATGCCGGGGATGGGATTGATTTGTCAGGGTCGGATAGGTTTGCATTCTCAGTGGATGATGCTGTGAGGGTTAGCAATGTGGGGTCCGGGGTGAGTAGGAGGTCGTTGTTGTTGTCAAAGTTGAAGCAAGGGTGGGGTAGGAGTAAAGATGGGAATTGTAAAGGGGGGTTGTTTAATTGGAGGTTTAAGGCGGCGGAGAAGGAGAAGGTGGATGTTGAGAATAGGGTTGAGGAAGTGGGAGAGGAAGAGAGAGTGTGTTCCAACAGTAGGATGAGGAAGACTGGACCTGTTGATCACGAGTTGGTTTTGGGAGCGTTGGGACACGCATTGGAGAAGACGGAGGATGGTTATTTGGATTTGACTGATAGGGTTATTGATCGATATCCCGAGCTGGCGCTCATGGGTTCCTGTTTGTTGGCTGTTTTAATGAGGGATGAGGATGTGTATGTGATGAATTTAGGGGATAGCCGTGCTATTGTGGCACAATTTGAGCACAAAGAGAGCTGTTTAAATGGGGGATCAAAGGAGGAGACGGCGAGTGGCTCTAGTAATCAAGTGGATGAGGAATGCACACCTAGTGATGAGAAGGCGACGAGCGTTTCGCATGAGTGCTCCTTGCAACCAGTGAAGTTGACTGCATTGCAGCTCTCAACGGACCATAGTACGAGCATTGAAGAAGTAAGGCTCTTTAATGCCATTTTACCATATTAGGATACATCATACGCCCTTTACCTGATATTTTCCACATGCTGCATTATTTTCTCATGCGTTTTCTGCATTTTGGTCTTTATTGTTAATTTGAGCTGTTAGAGCTGAATTATCACGACTTTTTCGAGCTAGGGATCGACATATTTGGTATCAAAGTTTATTGATGCTGTTCTCTTAACTGTTTGTACATTGAAAAAACACAACTATGCTAGGGCAAAAAAAACAATATGTAAAATTACAAATGGCAAACATAGGTGATACGGTTGAGGTCTCGGCTAGTGATGGTCATGGTTCGATGGACAACAGTGTTATGTTGGCACTAGGGGCCGATGTTTCGTTTGGTTCGATGGTACGGTTCGTGTGCATGATTTCATACGTTGAGTATGTTTAGTGCATGGCTTGCATGATTTCATACGTTGAGTATGTGTAGTGCATGGCTCTCCATACAAGTCTTTTACGTTTCATTCTTATTAGTCAATAAAGGGTTATTATTAGCCCAATTAGTGAGTCGTTAATGGTCATCCATTTTGTTGTTTTATTGCTATTTTATTAGGCCTTAATTGCTAGAATTGATGGTCATAATTTACTAGTTTATTATAGTCATTGAGAGTCTTTTATTTTCTTGAACGGTTGTTTTGGAGAGGCTATTTATAGTCTTGACTTCTATTGTATTGGGTATCCAAGTTTAATCAAAAATCACAAAACTGCTTGTTGGCATCTCTTTTGTTAATTGTTCAAAAGCGTCTTTGAATTCTTAACTTGATCGTTCTCAATAGGTCTTGGGATCGTTCGTCGTTGTGGAATTATAGGTCTAATTCTTCAACTATTTATCCGTCTCAAAGTTACAACATATTCGAACATCGTTCGAATAACTTAATTTCGCTTCCGCTTATTTATTTCGTATCATAAGTGGTATCAGAGCTTCGGCTCTTGATTTTCCATTTAATCGAGACGATCCTTGGTTTCGGTTTTATAAAAAAAAAAAAACTTTCAAAAAAAAAAATGGCTGGTGAACAATTCGACGATGAGTTTTATGACAAACTCCAGGATTTGCTGCGTAACAGACCCACCGGGAGTCGAACTGGTGGAAAGGCAAAACCAGACGAATTCAAGGTGTCAGAATTACCCGAGTTCGTTGGTAGAACCAATCCAGAAGATTACTTGGATTGGGAGAGAAAAATCGACCGTTTGTTCGATTTTAAGGATCTAAGTGACGAGAAGAGATGCAAGTACGCGATTCTCAGGTTGAGTAAGGGGGCGTCACTTTGGTATGAGGGTTTGAAGGCCAAGCGAGCACGGGCCGGAAAAGACAAAATTGCTTCCTGGGAGTCTCTTAAGCGTAAGCTTCGTAAACGGTATGTACCTACGACTCACAAAATTTCTACTTATCGAAAAATTGCCGAATTTAAGCAAGGGAAATTGAGCGTTGGGGAGTATATCGATGAATTTGAAAGTTTAGCTTTGATGGGGGAATTAGAAGAGATAGAGGAACAGAAAATGGCTAGGTTTTTGCGGGGATTGAATTTTAATATTTCTAGTGCCGTAGAAATGTACCCATATTCGGATTTTGATACATTGTGTAATTTATGTATTAAAGCTGAGGTCCAAGGAAAGTATAAGTCAGGGGGGTCGAGTAGAGAATACAGTAGCCCTATTGTTAATCCCAAACCCGTCTTTTCTCCTAAAACCGCACCTACTCCAGGCTCAAACAATTCGACCAAAATTACACCAAAAACTTCCGAGTCAGGTAAGGAGACTAGCCTGTCAAAGGTTCGTTGTTTCAAGTGTCAGGGTTTCGGTCACTATCAAAGTTCTTGTCCAAATAAACGAGTAGTGACGTTGAGAGAAGCGGTGTCTTTTCGTGAGGAACTGACCGAAGAGGAAGAAAGGTTGGGTGATGTGTTCAATTTTGATGAGGCTGTGAATGGGGAGGAAGAAGAGGGGTATGAGGCTCCAAACTTCGACACTATTCTAGTTCTGCGTGCTTTACAGGCCCAAGCCGAGTCGATCGATTCGGATCAACGTGAGCAACTATTTCATACCAAGTGTCAGGTTAATAACAAATGGTGCAGTGTAATTATCGACAGTGGTAGTTGCACTAATGTAGCTTCGGATGAGGTGGTCACGAAGCTAGGTTTGGCCACCGTCGCGCATCCAAAACCTTATGCGCTTCATTGGCTAAATGATGGGAACAGTGTGAAGGTTACAAAACAGGTTCGGGTGGGCTTGTCAATGGGTTCTTATACTGATAGTGTACTTTGTGACGTAATTCCAATGGATGCTTGTCACGTTTTATTGGGACGTCCTTGGATGTTTGATAGGGATGTGGTTCACCGGGGAAGAAGTAATGAGTACGAGTTGAGGGATGAGGGTAAAAAAATTGTGTTGAAACCAATGTCCTCTCAAGCTATACGGGCTATGAGTACAAAAAAAAAGAAGGCAACGATGTTGGTTAAGGAGCGGGAGATTGAGAAAGCCCTCGATCACGGGGAGATGGGCTATTTACTTCTTGTCATGGAAAATTCAACAGGAAAGCTGAATTCAAAAAAAAATGGTCCTGTTTCTGAGTTATTGCAGGAGTTTAGCGACGTGTTTCCCGTCGAGCTACCGCCGGGATTACCTCCTATTCGCGGTATTGAGCATCATATCGACCTTGCTCCAGGAGCCCCGCTACCAAACAAGGCAGCATATCGCTGTAACCCGGAGGAAACCAAAGAATTACAGCGGCAAATTGACGAGTTGATTATCCGAGGATACGTTCGTGAATCCATGAGTCCGTGCGCCGTTCTGGTTCTTCTTGTGCCAAAGAAAGACGGATCATGGCGTATGTGTGTCGACTCACGGGCTGTTAATAATATCACAATTAAGTACCGGTTCCCTATGCCGAGACTTGATGATATGCTAGATGAATTACATGGGTCACGAGTGTTTTCAAAAATAGATTTACGGAGCGGATACCACCAAATTCGAATGAAAGAAGGGGACGAGTGGAAGACGGCATTTAAGACAAAGTATGGACTATACGAGTGGACCGTGATGCCTTTCGGTCTCACCAATGCCCCAAGTACGTTTATGCGACTAATGAACGAGGTATTAAAACCTTGTCTTGGCAGGTTCGTCGTCGTCTATCTCGACGATATTTTGGTCTATAGTAAAAATGAAGATGAGCACCTGGAACATTTAAGGCAGGTGTTTGATATCCTAAGAACTCAAAAGCTATATGGGAAGCAGGAGAAATGCTCATTCCTTGTTGATAAAGTGGTGTTCCTAGGCTACGTAGTTTCGAATGAAGGTGTTTCCGTCGACCCGTCGAAAATCGAGGCTATTAAATCCTGGCCCAGTCCTAAAACAGTGAGTGAGGTAAGGTCTTTTCATGGGTTAGCCTCATTTTATAGACGCTTTATTCGTAATTTCAGTTCGATTACCAGTCCGATTACTAACTGTCTCAAGAAAGGTGTATTTGTGTGGAATAAAGAGGCCCAAGTAGCATTCGAGTCAATTAAAGCGTGTTTGTGTACTGCTCCCATATTGGCTCTGCCGGATTTTTCACACCCATTCGAGGTCGAGTGCGATGCTAGCGGTGTTGGGATCGGTGCCGTATTAATTCAAGGTAAGCGTCCAATAGCCTATTTTTCTGAAAAATTAAGTGGTGCGCGTTTAAATTATTGTACCTACGATAAAGAGTTTTATGCTATTGTTCGGGCATTAAGGCATTGGAGCCACTACCTGCGCCCAAATCATTTCATTTTGCATTCGGATCACGAGTCACTTAAATATATAAATGGTCCACAGAAATTGAGTCCACGTCATGCTAAATGGGTCGAATTTTTGCAATCTTTTCACTTCTCTTCGAAGTATAAGAATGGCAAAAACAACGTGGTCGCCGACGCTTTGTCTCGAAGGTATACTTTGCTAACCACGCTGAGTGCTCATTTATTGGGTTTTGAAGTACTAAAAACTTGTTATTCAAATGATGAGGATTTTGGGAAAATAATTGGCAATATAAAAGAAAAGGCAACTGACGGGTTTTTACTTCAAGATGGGTTTCTTTTTAAAGGGAACCGTCTTTGTGTTCCGAAGCATCCGATACGTGAATTATTGGTACGTGAGGCTCATGGGGGAGGCTTGGCGGGTCATTTTGGTGTAGTTAAGACAATGGAGGTGCTTAAGGAACATTTCTTTTGGCCCAAAATGTTCGGGGATGTGACGAAAATTGTAGCAAAGTGCGTAACTTGTAAGGTGACAAAGTCTTCGTTCAATCCGGGTCCCTATACTCCATTGCCGGTTCCCGAAAGACCTTGGGAGGATGTTTCCATGGATTTTATTGTTGCATTACCCCGTACTCAACGAGGTAAAGATGCGATTATGGTGGTTGTGGATCGATTTTCGAAGATGGCTCACTTTATTCCTTGTCACAAGGCCGACGACGCTGGCAATGTCGCGGATTTGTACTACAAAGAGGTGGTTCGCTTACATGGTATTCCCAGGACCATCGTGTCCGACCGTGATTCGAAATTTTTGAGCTATTTTTGGAATACTTTATGGAGAAAGGTGGGTACGAAGCTCTTATTTAGCACTTCCCATCATCCGCAAACGGATGGGCAAACCGAAGTGACAAACCGGACCCTAGGTACCTTATTGCGTGGGTTAGTGAACAAAACACAGAGGGATTGGGATATCAAGCTTGCTCACGCTGAATTCGCCTACAACCGATCTCCTACTTATGCTACGGGAAGGTCACCCTTCGAGGTGGTCTATGGGCTAAATCCGTATGCTCCACTTGATCTAGTGCCGTTGCCGCGTGATGAACTAGTCCATAAGGACGCGGAAGCTAAGCTTAAGTCGATGATGAAGCTCCATCAGCAAGTGCGTGACCGAATTGTTGAAATTAATGCCGCTTACCAACGCAAATCGAACAAGCACAGGAAGCCACGCATTTTCGAGGAAGGAGATTTGGTTTGGGTCCATTTAAGAAAGGAGCGGTTCCCGAGTAAACGGAAGAATAAGCTCATGCCTCACGCCGAAGGGCCGTATAAGGTAGTCTCTCGTGTTAATGATAATGCATACAAAGTCGAGTTGCCCGGAGATTACGGTGTTCATGCCACTTTTAACGTGGGTGATTTGTCCCCATACATTGATGATGACGGTCTTACCGAATTGAGGACAATTCCGTTCGAAGGGGGAGGGGATGATACGGTTGAGGTCTCGGCTAGTGATGGTCATGGTTCGATGGACAACAGTGTTATGTTGGCACTAGGGGCCGATGTTTCGTTTGGTTCGATGGTACGGTTCGTGTGCATGATTTCATACGTTGAGTATGTTTAGTGCATGGCTTGCATGATTTCATACGTTGAGTATGTGTAGTGCATGGCTCTCCATACAAGTCTTTTACGTTTCATTCTTATTAGTCAATAAAGGGTTATTATTAGCCCAATTAGTGAGTCGTTAATGGTCATCCATTTTGTTGTTTTATTGCTATTTTATTAGGCCTTAATTGCTAGAATTGATGGTCATAATTTACTAGTTTATTATAGTCATTGAGAGTCTTTTATTTTCTTGAACGGTTGTTTTGGAGAGGCTATTTATAGTCTTGACTTCTATTGTATTGGGTATCCAAGTTTAATCAAAAATCACAAAACTGCTTGTTGGCATCTCTTTTGTTAATTGTTCAAACGCGTCTTTGAATTCTTAACTTGATCGTTCTCAATAGGTCTTGGGATCGTTCGTCGTTGTGGAATTATAGGTCTAATTCTTCAACTATTTATCCGTCTCAAAGTTACAACATATTCGAACATCGTTCGAATAACTTAATTTCGCTTCCGCTTATTTATTTCGTATCAATAGGATAGTGGATTAGTGGTGTTGTGAACTTTTTAGTGCAGTACGATAGTCAACAGCTGTAGTAGATCACGGTGTCTCTAAAAGACATTTGAGATTGATATTAGCTTTAAGCAGCTTACTTTTAGAAGCTGTCAGTCTATCTGTTTGAAACCATCGCTGACAGCAAGTAAACTGTATAGACAACCAATAAACAGGGCAAACTTTTAAGTAAAAATGCCATCAACTTCTTATTTAACTTCCACTTAACCCATTAGTTTTTAGGAAACAGGAACATACTTTTGTCTTGTTCTTTATTGTACTTGCAGTTAATTCTCAGGGGAAGATCGTGATTTTTATTAATTTTTGTCTCACTACTGTTTAATTCATATCAGTGTCTTTCCTTGTTTTCTATTGTATCTCTGATGGTCCTAGTAATGGATGGTTTATTGGTTTATGACCAGTATCCTTGTTATGTCACGTCAGTCGTTGGTGTTCTGTCCATTTTCCATCATGCTGTTAAAAGTGTACCTAGGACTATTTCTTCTTGTTTTGAATAACTAGTTAAGGCTCTGTATTGTTATACGCGCGGGTACTTTGGTATCATGCATAGTCCATACCTTGACATTTGTTGTGCATTTACAACCAGTAAAGCTTGAGCGACGCTTTATTTTAGCTTTATTGGGGGTGGGGATGGATTGATTTTAGTTTTTTCGGTAGTCCATCTTTTTGAGATAGAAAAGATTATATTAGTTGAAGCTCATCAAAGTAGTGACTGGAGTGCCTGGGATGCTGGGGGACTAGGGCTGATACTGAGTTCGAATAGATGAACTTTTATTATAGAGATTTATACCAATTCAAGCAAGGTTGCTACTGGAGTTTTAATGGATTTGATTAATGACGTACCTATCAATGGAGGGATCAATGAGCAGCATTAGCTTCTTTAAACAGAGTTACGCCATTCTTTGCTGCTAAGCCACAAAAAATATCCAAGCAAAGATATATGGGTTTTGGAGGGACTAGGGGAGTCAAAGGAGTGAGTAGGAAGGAAGTGGCACACTTATTATATTGTTCCCCTCAAGGTAAGTTACCCATTAGAGTAGACATTTTAAGTGTACTATTGATTCCCCTAAAAATTGAATGGGGCTTTATTATTGTCTAGTGTGGGCAGGGGTGCTCTTTTTCCTGTCACTGTTGGAGGAGGGGGGTAATCGGAGAAAAGAGGTTGGGGTGGATACACCCTCCAAGGTTCCAAATATTTCAAATCAAGGAAGGCTTGAATATATCGCAGTGGAAACGAAATGGATCCCTTTTGTCTGCTCTTCCCTTCCCAAACCCCATATCCAAAAAAGGAAGCCGGTTCATCTCTCTCCAAGATCTTCAATATTCCAGGCCACGAGAGGTGCAATGGGTAGTGATGATCAGAGCAAAATCCAGTGCAGCGAAGCAACACGCATGTAAAAAAAGAAGAAAATGGCTCAATCTCAAAACGATTTCGCCGAGGAACAAGGGGAGGAATTTCATAGAAGTGAAAAGAAATGATCATGCTAAACATGTAAATCTTACACCATGAATTTCTCAAAAAAGAAAAAAAAAGTCTTATGCCATGATACCCCCACCAAAAAAGAAAAAAGAAAAGAAAAGAAGATTACACTTCAACTAGAATCAAACACCAAGATTGAAAGTGGACAAGTATTGTAGATTAAATTCCACAACTTAGGCAGCACTTGTAAGACACAATAGCACAAATAGCAAAATTATGAGTTACGAGTGTGCTATGTATTTACCATATTGAATGGGCAATGTAAAAGTAGCAAAGTTGCATTTTTTTAACAAGATATATAGTTTGTTATGCTACTTATGCATAAAACAACAAAGCCCTTGGTGACATTTTGGTACCCTAGATGTAACTAGATGTCCCTAGCAAAGTTGTGAGACTGGTGGTAACTAACAATTCATAAATTGTTAGTGATTTTGTTTCAAAAAATTGGCAGATTTGTACTGAAACCAATCGACGAAAACTAGCTGCTTGTTTTCTGCAGCTGAGGTAGGTCATCTTTTGTTAACTTTTTTGTTATTTGATCAATTTTGTAGGAAGTTAAAAGAATTAAGAGGGAACATCCAGATGATAACCATTGCATTGTCAATGATAGAGTTAAAGGCCGTCTTAAGGTTACACGAGCTTTTGGAGCTGGGTTTCTCAAACAGGTTTGTCATTCATAATATTTTCTAGATCATCACACTTTATTCCTTGAAATTTGGTTGTAACTTAGCTTCTCCTGATTCCATTTAACATCTTTAGCATGATTAATAATTTAAGAACTGAAAATTCCATTAAGTATAGCTTTTGAGGTGTTTCACTCCTTTCCCTAATTCGTTCTCCTCTTGTTCCTTATGATTCGAGGCTGTCACCACTTCTTTCTCTGACAATTTGGAGGTTTAGGATTAAAGGTCAGATGACTGTGCCAATTGACAACAGTACAATTAGTGAACTGCTGCTTGTCATATTGGTTCTGGTCTCTTTAGAGAAATGTAAAGCCGTTTATTTTGGACGTACAAATTTTCCTGCTCATTTGAGCTATAAGATACTCGGTTTTACTGAGAAACGAGAATCCATTCTCAAATTTTGACTGTTTGATGATCTTTTCATGTGGTATGATATTTCTAGACCGTAGTCTTCTTCTCTAATATTTTCGTCTATTACTCATTTTTTTAGGCTAACCTTCCAATAGTTGAGTTTTGACGTCTTTGGATCTTAAAAAAATTGTGGAGTTGTTCTGTGGGTTCAATGGCATTTTGTTTCTGGTTTCCTTTTAAATGCAGTTGCCGTATATGAGTATACTTTGCTTAGCTGATGGTGGCATGTCTTTATACTCCAGCAATAATATTATGTTCATTTGACCTTTTTGTTACTGCAGGCTAAGTTCAACGATTCCCTACTGGAGATGTTCAGGAACGAATTCATTGGGGCTGCACCATATGTATCTTGCATCCCTTCTCTTCGTCACCACCAACTTGGCCCTAGAGATCAATTTTTGGTTCTGTCATCAGATGGTTTATACCAGTATTTCAGCAATCAGGAAGTGGTTTCTTTTGTTGATAATTTCTTGGAGAAGTACCCAGATGGAGATCCGGCGCAACATTTGATAGAGGAGCTTCTCAATCGAGCTGCCAAGAAAGCAGGTACGACAGTCTTCTTCGATGTGTGTTTTCAACATTCTATTGCTGTGATTTAGAACTGTATAGTGAACCTGAATAATAGAACTCTTAATGCCAAGCTTTTTATGAGCATGCCAAAAGTTGTGAAGAAGCATTTGCCTGTGAATTCATGGTATATCTTCCATAGCAAGCTCATAGAAGCAAGAACGTCAAATTACCCACAAGCTCCGTGAGCTTCCATTCTTTAACCAATTGGGGCTTGAAACAATACTTCGCAGTTCTACCGATCTTCTAACGTACAAACCAATCTACTCACTCATAGCTCATAGCCACTAGCATACAAATCAATCTACTCACTCCTGGTTCTACCGATATGAAACAATACTTTGCAGTTCACGGACACTTCACACACTTGGGAAATCCTCGACAATTGGAGAGCTGTTACATATATTCTGCCAGACATGTAGTTATGTCTTGTTGCTGTGGTGGTGTGGCTTGTGTGGGTGTGCCGGGAACGAACATTTCTGCTGCCATCCTAGTTGAAATTTTTTGGTGTTACCTATGTGCTAGAATACTCAGCCTAGTTGCTTATCCATTCCTTTCAATTTATCTATCTCGTCTTAATAGTAAAACGGGTCAAGTATCATCCCACGTGGGCATATAGAACAAATCTTTTACTTCTCATTAAGTCCTTATCTATTATGCTTTTGTCTAGTTCATCATATTTGACCCGTTTTAAGCTTGAGACAAATAAACCCGTCTTAAATAAGAATTTGCCTGGTGTGAATGATTGAAAATCATTTTTTCTATTTGTTGTACAGTTAAGTGTTCTTTTGCGTATCTGGGCTTTCAGATGTTAAATGGCTTTTATATCCTATTCCTTTTATACAGGTATGGATTTTCACGACTTATTGGATATCCCACAAGGCGATCGTCGGAAATACCATGATGATGTAACCGTCATGGTGATCTCGCTTGAAGGGAGAATTTGGAAGTCTTCAGGAAAATACCCCTGAAATTTGTTCATAGGACGTCAAAGCAATTATGGTTTTCTTCGGAACCTCTTGGTAGATGTTGATCTGCCATCTTCGGCACTTTTGGGTACAGAGAAACAGTCCATGTCTGATTCGGTCTTCATCTCTCGACTCAGTGAGAGTGCTGTTTCAGGGGACGAAAACAATGATGGCAGACTCTGTAAAGAACACCAGTGGCCACTGCGAGGAGGTTCAATATTGGTTTCAAGAATAGAAATAGTATCGAAAGTATGCAGAGGGATGTTGGTAATATTAGGGTTCAGAGACTCGGAGGCTTTCCCGTTAGGGATTTTGAGTTAGATAGATTAGGTTGGGGTACTTGAATTCTTTTTGTATTCTAGTTTTATTTGTATTTCAGGTGTAGTGGTAAAAAGGGGTTACAACTTCTGTAATTTTAACTGGTGTATTTCCATCAATGTAATATACAGCCAAAAGTTTATACGAGGGGATTTAAAAAAAAAAGGTTTATACGAGGACATTTGACGGAGAGTCGAAAAGAATACCCTTATTTTTGTCATGGACGAAGATACCCCAAATTTTGTTATCATAATTCGAGAGTTTGAATCTTTGTATGCATGAAGTATAGAATGACGGCTGTAATATTTCGAGAGTTTGTATTTCTTTTGTGTGTCTTTCTCAGGTGCATTGCCAGAGTATATATATATATAGCAATGCACACTTTACAACCCTAGAAGGACATCACTAGAAGACGATCTTTTACAACTCATATTCTACCTACTACATGATATTCATGGTATATCTATTGGTGAGCTGTTTTGTCATCTTCTGCATATCCTGAAGTGCAATTCTGGCCCTCTTATTGGATTGACAATCTTGTGGGCTACCCATTCTTGCTTCCTTAAACATTCTCTTTTGGACCTCCATTTTACACTCCCCTTCAAGATGAGAGTGTGAGCTTCTCATCACTCCCATCTTGTTTAGAAGTCTGGCATGTTGTTGAGCAGTCAAGTGCTTGGATAAGACATCAGCTATTTGATCCTTGGAAGACACATAGGTGGGCTGTATGGTGCCTCGAGCAATCTTTTCTCTGATAAATTCACAGTCTATTTCTATTTGTTTAGTCCTCTCATGTAACACTGGGTTGGCTGCTATGGCTATGGCAGCTTGATTATCGCACTTGAGCAGGGTGGTATCCATCTTGTGTATTCCCAAGTCCTTTAGAAGAGATAACAACCAAGTAACCTCACACGTTGTCAAGGCCATTGCTGTGTATTCGGCCTCCGCAGATGATCTAGATACTACACTTTGCCTTTTGGACCTCCATGACACAGAAGACTTGCCAAGGAGAATGCAGTATCCAGTTGTTGACATTCTGGTGTAAGGACAGGAAGCCCAATCAGAGTCACAGTAAGCTGTGAGGCACGCTACTGATTCACTGGCAAAGAGGATGCCTTGGTCTGATGTCCCCTTGAGATACTGAAGGACGCGTTTAGCTGCTTGAAAATGATTTGAGGTGGAAGACTGCATGAATTGACTCAATAGCTGAACAGAGAAGGAGATGTCAGGTATGGTTATAATGAGGTAGATCAATTTTCCAACTAGCCTTCTATAAGGTTCAGGATTCTGGAGCAGTGTTCCCTTGTTTGGTTCGAACTTGCAGTGACTGTCAAGTGGCACCCTCAAAGATCTGTGATTTGTGATGCCAAACTCTTTGATCATGTCAGTAACATATTTCTTTTAAGAAACAAATATGCCTTGATTACTTCTCACCACCTCTAAGCCCAAAAAGTATAAGAGAGTGCCTAAGTCTTTCATATGAAACACAGATGAAAGCATGGTTTTTAATCTATCAATCTCTGTGTCACTGTTTCCTGCTATAACCATGTCATCCACATAGACCAAGACAGCAGTGAACACACCATTTTGAGACTTAATAAATAAGGAGTGGTCTGAATGGGACTTAGAGAAGCCAAATTGCATGAGGGAATTGGACAATTGTGCAAACCATTGCCTATGAGCTTATTTGAGTCCATACAAGGATTTGTTCAGCTTGCATACCTGTTGGGTAGCAGATTGAGTAATGTACTGCCCTGATTTGATCCCGGATCCTATGCCAGTATATCCATGTGGCATCTTCATATAGACCTCTTCCTGAAGATCACCATGTAAGAACGCATTGCTTACATCCATTTGGCACAAGCTCCATCCCTTCATAGCTGCAACAACCAAGAGGGCTCTGACAATGGTCATCTTGGCTACAGGAGTGAAGGTTTCAGAATAATCCACTCCATATTGTTGCCTACATCCTTGTATGACAAGTCTTGCCTTGTGCCTCTCAACTTCACCATTTAGGTCTATATTTAATTTTATAGATCCATTTACATCCCATAGCTTTCCTTCCAGGTGGGAGCCTTGTTATTTCCCATGTTTGATTATTTTCTAAAGCATTCGGCTCAGAATTCATAGCATTTATCCAGTTCTGACTCCTTGTAGCCTCATGGAAGTTTGCAAATTCTTCCTAAGACACTATGGTGGAGACCATATTGGAAAAACACTGAGGGACCAAGGCATCTGCTATGTTCAATGCTACAGCAGTGTCTTCCCTAACATTGTTGTCAGAGGTAGGAGTAACATAGTCTTGCATCCAGTTTGGTGGCCTCCTCTGCCTTTCAGACCTTCTTTGAGGTTCAATGTGTGTGATAGCCTCCCCTTCCTGGTGAGAATGTTCTTGTCCTTCATTTCTTGGATTGTCCTGACTTAAGGCTACCCCCCTGAACGAAGAGTATAGCCAGGAACAATTTCTGCAGGAATGATAGTTTCTTGTTCCGCAGTGGGCATGCTCACAGGGCATGGGTGAATGAACTGAATGTTCTTGTTATCTTTATAAGGGTAAACTTGTTCATAGAAGGTCACATCTCTTGTCACAAACCTTCTTTTAGTATGCAATTCCTCCACTTTGTATCCCTTCTTATTGGCAGGATAGCCAATGAATAAACAGGCAACTCCTCTGGCTTGAAACTTATCCTTGTTTATGTCAGGATTATAGGCCATAGCAAGGCATCCGAATGCCTTGAGATTTGTGTAGTCAGGCTTTTTGTTATGCAACATTTCATAAGGGATCTTGTTCTTTATGATAGGAGTTGGCAACCTATTTATAATATAAGCTGCTGTCATGATACAATTACCCTAGTTGCCTAGAGGTAATCTTGCCTGAAATCATAGAGCTCGTCCAATTTCAAGTAAGTGTCTATGTTTCCTCTCGACAACACCATTTTGTTGAGGTCTGTCTACTATGGAAGTTTGGTGAAAAATTCTTTTTGAGGAAAAGAATTCTTGACATAATTGATCATCAAACTCCAAAGCATTATCATATCTAATCACCTTGATTCGTTTATTAAAGTGGATTTTAGCAAATTCATAGAATTCTTTCAAGAAACCATAGGCCTGACTCTTGTATTCCAGAAGATAGACCCATGTCCCCCCTAGAATAGTCATCCACCAGGGTGAGAAAGTATTTATACTTGCCTCTATATAGGACTCTATATGGACCCCAAATATCCATGTGGACCAAGCCAAAGGGTTGAGGATCAGTGGACTGTCTCAGGGTATAAGGACATTTTGTTAGTTTTGCCATGGGACATGACAGACAAATTTGTTTATGTTGGTCTGCAGCCACTACAAAAGAAAGTTCGTTTTACGACGGATTATTCCGTCGCCAGATAAGGAATTTCCGTCGCTAAAGACTGATTTGCGACGGACACGATCCGTCGCTTATTTTTGTCGCAAACAGCAGTATTTGCGACAGAATATTCTGTCGCACAATGTAAGCGACAGACTATCCGTCGCTAACATAAATAGCGAAATATTACAGGTGGCACACAAGTCAAACAAATAGTCAATGTTTGCGACGGAATTTCCGTCGCAAAAATTGACTGATTGTTTGACTTGAGTGCCACCTGTACAGCCAAGTCAAACATAAAGTCAAAATTTGCGACGGAATTTCCGTCGCAAATTTTGACTTTATCTTTGACTTGGCTGTAAGTCAGTCAATTTTTGCGACGGAAATTCCGTCGCAATAAGGCCTGTATTTTCCAGGAAATGGCTGTTTCCTGAAACCCCTCTATACGCGTTAAAACGATAAAAAACCTGCAAATTACAGAAGTTTTCCAGCAGTTACACGTCCAACAAAGTTACTAATGTAACACAAAACCATGCATGAACAAAGTTTTGATTTTATATCATAAAAGTAATTAAAGTCTTACAAATAAAAGGTTCTAAGTTCCAAATAGTTAACTAATCACTCAACCACACGGAGTGAATGGAGGGAAAGGGGTGAATGGGTTGGACCTAGCATTATCGCCGCCATCATCATAAAAGTCGTCTCGACCCTGGTTAGGACCTCCAGTTCTGTAGTTTTGAGTAGTATTTCTTGCAACCTGACTCAAGTACTCTTCTATAGCTGCAATCCTTCGAGCCTGCTCGTCGCGCTCTTGTCTAAGTGCAGCATTCTCCTTTGACAGCTTAGTAGCCAAACTTGGGTTGCCCTGAGTCGGGTTTGAGGTAGCAACAGAGTGCCTATGATGGTCAAACAAATAATCCGCCGCTGGTCCCAATCCGTAGCATCTTCCTTTCTCGTCAAATCCAGTCTCGTCATAATAGATCTCATTATCGTCGATGTTTTCGACTCCTTGACTTTGAAGCTCAGACTTCTTTGACATGATCTTATTTTGCATCACAAACAAGTTCAGAATTAGTAATTGTCATTTAAATTAAGTAGTTAATGTAATTAAATATAAAAATGACAAATTAAACATAAATCACTTAACAAAAAAATGCATAACTTACATAGAGTTCAGCTGGTTTTTTTGATAACCATCCACGGAACTTGTGCTTCTTTGTCTTCTCTAAGACTTGCACGACATTTGGGATACCAGATGAAGATTTATCGACCTACAATTTAAATACTTGTTAGTATAACATATATATATATATATAATTATTAAATTATAATTAGATAAATAAATAAAAAATGAAAGAAGATTTATATTTACCATTTCGTCCATGATTCTCAAGGTGTTTTTTCTACCCATAATGTGAGTAGGCAACGCCTTTCCCTTCTCTTCACATCCCGACCTACGATTAGCCGCGGCTGATTCAGATCTCGCAACGAAACCAGGATCTTCGACAGGCCTATTCTTAAGCTTTCTAAATAATTCCAAAGGAATCCAACTCGGCCTGTGCTCCTCGTCTTTCTGCGAGGCTCGGTAGATCATATGACGTAAACGGGTCTTCATGGCGTATTCCCAAGATTTCCTTACCATATCTGTATGGCGAGGATCGAAAGAAACCCTTTGCTGTCATGATTAAAAACATAAAGTTAGGAAAATAATAAGTAAATAAATAAAAAAATAAAAAATCAATAACAAAGATAAATTGAGAAAAACAAATTTAAATAGATATAATTATAATATTTTAAATAATTATACCTCAAACCAGTTCCACCAAGACGACCGCAAATTATTTGACGCCTCTTTCCAATTTGGCGCATGCTCCTTGTACCCGCAGATTATGGTCTCCGAGATCAGTTTAACCACATCTGCGTCACTGAACCTGAAATTAATAATCATAGTTAAATACATACATTATATATAAATATTATGATTTTTGACTAATCATAATTATGATTAAACAATTAAAGTAAAAGTGAACTAGTCTTACCATACACCTGTTTCCTCATCCGGATCGAGGCGGACTCTGCGAGTAGTAGTATCCACCTGTGGCGGTGGCACGTTCCTGTCATTCACTTGTTCATTCTCATCCTCCTGCGCTCTGTTTCCTA
>JAIUZE010071505.1:0-23596 GCA_022085475.1 Heliosperma pusillum | reverse complement strand
TATATATATAGCAAGATCCGGTAAGTCCACCTAAATATTTGAGTCCGTGAGTCTAGCTATACAATATCACAGAATATACAAAACGATATCATTGGTTATACTAAACAATATCACGAAAAAAACAGCACAAAAGGCTTAAAAATATTTTATGCCATACTACTCGCCGTTGACGACCACCACCCACCTACCAATACCGATGACAATCCAAGCATATAGATGAAACAAACAACATTTATCCACCATTGCCATCACCCATTATTTATCCTATGTTTTCTTTCCAATCTCCATATTTCTTCACCCATACACATTACTCCTACTCGGAGCTCACACCACCACCAATAAAAATAAACATTTTAACTGTCATCGTTAAATTAGGGATCTCGTCGTTGGTTATGATGAAAAATGTTGGAGGCAAAGATGCTAAGTAGAGAGGAAATAGGATAAAAGAAGCTATATACAATACACTTCGGTGAAACGCCGACAATAGTGACTTTCCGGCATGCAAGGGTGAGAGAATGATGGTGTTTGTTGGAGCTTAAATACTGGAATCAATTTGTGTGAAAAAAGTTTAAGAAAAAAACGTTAGTAATAGTGGGCCAAATTTATGTCCAGTGGTGTGATATTGTACAGTATAACCCGTGATACTGTTTAGTATAACTTGTGATATTGTATCCTGGACTCACGGACTCAAAAAGATAGGGTGGACTCACATGATCCTAATTCTATATATATATATATATATATATATATATATATATATATATATATATATATAGGGTCAGGATCCGGTGAGAACCACTAACATAATGAGAACCGTGAGAACCCTCACTAAATCTCCACCAAATCTTGTTTCGAAAGTTTTGTTGGATCATTTACCATTAGTTTAGTTTATTCAAGCAAAATACTTGCAGTAACTAAACAAAATTTATTGATTATATTAAAAAAATATGTACTTAATGTACATAAATTCAATTTGTACACTAAAATTACTCTAAATGCGTGAAAACGAGCACTAGGTGCACGAAAATTGCTACATGCATGAAAACAGTTACTAGGTGCATGAAAATAACGGGCTCTAGATGCATTAAAATGAGCACCAGGTGCATGAGACTTGTTAGATGCATGAAACTGACTACTAGGTGCATGAAAATTAATAAATCGTATTTCACCTCAATTTCTGTCAGTAACTTATATTTTTTAGACCAAGATGTATGTTACCTAGCCATAAAATTCTACGCCGAACCCAAAAATGTCCTTACTTTTTAAAAATGAATTTCGTAAGGCGGAGTTCTCACGGTTCTCATTATCTTAGTGGTTCTCACCGGATCCCAATTCTATATATATATATATATATATATAATTGGGATCCGGTGAGAACCACTAAGATAATGAGAACCGTGAGAACTACGCCTTAAGAAATTTATTTATAAAAAATAACAACATATTTGGGTTCGGCGTAGAATTCTATGGCAAGATAACACATTTCTTGGTCAAAAAATTATACGCTACTGACGGAAATTGAGGCGAAATACAATTTATTAATTATCATGCACCTAGTAGTCAGTTTCATGTATCTAACAATTTTCATGCACCTAGTACTTATTTTCATGCATCTAGAGCCCATTATTTTCATGCACCTAGTAATTGTTTTAATGCATGTGACAATTTTCATGCACCTAGTGCTAGTTTTTATGCATTTAGAGTAGTTTTAGTTTACCTAATTGAATTTATGTACATTAACTATATATGTTTTAATATAATCGATAAATTTTGTTTACTTACTTCAAATTTTTCTCTTGAACAAGCTAAACTAATGGTAAATGATCCATCAAAACTATCGGAACAAAATTTGGTGGAGATTTAGTGAGGGTTCTCATGGTTCTCATTATGTTAGTGGTTCTCACCGGATCCTGACCCTATATAGATATATAACCTTTACTAAATCTCTACCAAATCTTGTTCCGAAAGTTTTGATGGATCATTTACCATTAGTTTAGTTTATTCAAGCAAAATATTTGCAGTAACGAAACAAAATTTATCGATTATATTAAAAAATATGTACTTAATGTACATAAATTCACTTTGTACACTAAAATTACTTTAAATGCGTGAAAACGAGCAATAGGTGCACGAAAATTGCTACATGCATGAAAACAGTTACTAGGTGCATGAAAATGACGGGCTCTAGATGCATTAAAATGATAACTAGGTGCATGAAAATTGTTTGATGCATGAAAATGACTACTAGGTGCATGAAAATTAATAAATCGTATTTCACCACAATTTCTGTCAGTAACTTATATTTTTTCGACCAAGATGTATGTTATTTAGCCATAAAATTCTACGCCGAACCCAAAAATGTCCTTATTTTTTAAAAATAAATTTCGTAAGGCGGAGTTCTCACGGTTCTCATTATCTTAGTGGTTCTCACCGGATCCCAATTCTATATATATATATATATATATATATATATATATATATATATATATTAGATATATTATATATATATATATATAGGGGCGGGATCCCGTGCGAACTTAAGTTCCGTGCGAACCGTACGAACTAACCAATTAAACCCAATTCTCACGCAGTCACGCGCATTCTTATTCTCTACCCAGTACAAACAACTCTACACCCTCCCACCATAAACATTGAACTTCAATTCGTTCGCCTCTCACCACTTGCATTGTTGGCCGCCACCTCCACCGCCACTTCTACCACCTCGATTCTCGTCGACTCTCTCATTTAATTCTCGATCAAGGTCCATTTCATTCGCAAACAAGGTGAGATTTAATTAGGGTTTGTTTTTTTGTTCCAAAATTAACTTGTTAATCAGTGATGTAGTTTCAACGATTTAATCAAAAATTTATTGTATTTAATTTTCTTTTGCTGTGTAGATATACATTTGGGGGTGTTGATTTTATAGAATGGGGAAAGTTAAAGCAATTTCAGGTATGAATTTGTATATTCCAATTTTTTTGAAAAATAGTTGCAGTCTTTAGGTATTAACAAACTTAACACAGTTAATAAGCTTTCTTCTTAATCACGCTGAATTTGTTGACATGAAATGAATACTTCGGTTTATACATGTCAGTAATTATGATGCAGAGACTAATTAAAACATTTCTTATGATGTTAATTCTTATTGGCCGAGAGTTGAGACTCACTTGAGTACCTAACTCACACGGTTACACACAGTTATGCTGTAAATTCTCGTTGGCCAATAGGCGTAAGTACCATATACTGAGTACTAATCAAGGTGGCTCCAATTAATCAAGGTGTGTAGTTAATACGAAAAAAAGTTGAGCAGTTTGTGTAAACATTTAAGCATTGCAAAGTAGCTTATCATAACTAAATCGTTTTCCAACTGCTGCATCATTTAAGCCCTTGAGCTTGTAAGTAGTCAGTTATGATATTTCAATATGTAAAATAATACTAGTAGACGCTCAATGGTTAAGTGGTGGATGTTTCGAACATGAGGTTCCTATTTTTTGCTCCAAGATTCTCCCTTGTCTATATAACCTTGTTAGATAATGCTAAATTGGGTGCGCTTTTCAGGTACGCATACTCAGATGAATTGGGAGAAGAATATGTCGATGAAGAAGTTCAATCCCTTACTAGAGGGACATCCGCGGGTGAGGTCAGTATGGTGAAGCAAGAAAAGGGTGAGAGCCTTGGTGAGGATGATGCGTACGATTCAGAAGAAGATACTCCACTTGGCAAGGGAGAGTAGTGTACCCAGCACAACACTGAATACAAACAATGAAGGGTTTTCCTGGGGTTACCTTCTGTTCATTTTATAGAGGTAATGCTGAAAATGCTTTTGAAGCTAGTGAAACGTGAAAACAAGGGAGACTTGAGAAGCTTAGCTGGAAACCTGAGGAGTATATTTGTAGTTTATGTTGAAGTCAATGACTTACTAGGGATATGGTGAAAGATGTGGAATTAATGGTATAATGGTATATAAATATACACAAATTTTCATTGAAGACGGGTAAAATCCTCCTCATAAAGGGCGAGTGGGGTGCAAGTGAATGACAAATGGAGCCCCAACTTGTCTCCCCACTTGCTCTTTCTTAGAAGAACTTGACCCGTCTTAAGTTTAAGACGGGTTGATCCGTCTTTAATGAGACTTTCGGATAAATGTAAGGCTATTTATTTTGATTTGTATCTACAAAGTTGTAAGAATGTGTCTACACTTGTAGAGGAGTGTATCTTTATTGTTCAATTAAGGGCATTCATGTAATATTATGCTTTTGTTTTTCCATTGTTATCACCACACTTGGTGGTACACTGCTTCAAATAAATTGGTCTTGTAAAAACAAAAAGAGTATCTTACAACAATTTGCCAATATTTGGATTAAAAACAATTTGGCTTGCTAGAGGAGTGTATCTAGCAAGGTAGAAGAGTGTATATAACTTTTCAGAGGTGTGTATCTAGCAATGTAGAGGAATGTATCTAGCAGGTAGGAAAAGTGTATCTAGTAACGTAGATGAGTGTATCCAACTTGTCAAAGGAGTGTATCTAGCAAGGTAGAGGAGTGTATCTAGAAAGGTATAAGAGTGTATATAACTAGGTAGAGGAGTGTATCTAGCAAGGTAGATGAGTGTATCTAGCATCCGTGAGAAGTGTATCTAACAAGGTGAAGAAGTGTATCTAGTAAGGTAAAGGAGTGTATCCAACTAGCTCGAGGAGTGTATCTAGCAAGGTAAATGAGTGTATCTAGCAAGGTAGAAGAGTGTATATAGCTTTCCAGAGGAGTGTATCTAGTAACGTAGATGAGTGTATCCAACTTGTCAGACAAGCGTATATAACTTGTTATAGGAGTGTATCTAGCAAGGTAGATGAGTGTATCTAACATGCATGAGGAGTGTATCTAACAACGTAGCGAATGTATCCAAATTGCCAGAGAAGTGTATCTAGCAAGATAGAGGAATGTATCTAGTATGCAAGAAGAGTGTATGTAATAAGGTTAGGGACTTAAAATATCCGGTTTACAAAATTCTTATATAAGACATGTTTTTTTTGCAGTACAATAGTAATAATGTAATACCTTTTCTAAACATACTCTAGCGTGTTTGTCAAATATCAAAGCGGATGTCTAACAAAGCTATTCGTAAAGGTTTTGTGTAATTTTTATTACGTTGGAAAATCATACTCTAAATATTTACGAGTTTGTAAGGAAAAATGAAGTGGTTTATGGAGGGGTTAAGGGAGAGTATTGGTATATCAAGCAAAAATGGACACATCTCAACCAAATATTGATTCTTACACTACCTTAGTCATGGTCAGACAAATGAAAATCTAGACAAAACTAAATAGGAACCATTCGACGATGTCAAAACACATTCAAATAAAATAAAAAATTGCGGGAAATTTATAATAACAGTAGAAAATTGCAATCATGTTTAATCCAAAATGATATTTGTAGGGGTATAAAATTACATCAGTCGAGGTTGTCTTCGTAAAAATGAAGATGACGACATTGCAGTAGCCAGTAGCAGTAGTTTTCATGAAACTGTAACATCGGAATAGTAGAGGTGTGGCGACTATTCAGATACACAAATGAGTACACTGATACATAAGTCAATTTGTATGTATTGCACTATATTCGTGTACTTGGGGTAGTATTGTGAGTATCCACAAACCACCCGCCACCCCTTGAGCCTCCACTATTCACCACTCATCTGGCCGTCATCCACTATCATCCCCACGGGCACCACTACACTCATAGCCCCTCACGCGCCGACCACCACCACGACTCAATCTTCGCGGGGACTTCAAGCATTCGAAATAAATTGACTTCTGCTACCAGACCCACCACCATTACCACCACCGTCGCCACAATAACAACAACAATTGCCCGCATTCAGACATCACCACCATTGTTGACGGCGGCCGACCACACCACTGCCGACGAATTATTCGACAATGAACCCACACCCGCACCGGATACACCAACAAAATCCTCTCTCCACCACATCCGCAAACTCCGTCAAGTATCGATCATGTGACTCAACGAATATACATTTCGTTTTCTTTTTAAAAAAATTGTGAACTAAATCATAGATCTATGAAAAGTAAAAAAGAATCTTAAATAAAGTAACCAAACTGACGACATTTTGGTAAGATTATAAGCCAAATAGATTCAATTTTGACTGAACTTTAGCTTAATTGTGGTTGTGTAGCGACGAGGAGGTCGGCGACGGTGGAGTTGCAGTTACTGGAAGCGAGAAGATGACGGAGCTCTAGCTACGGTGGGTTTGGGTGCCAACGATGAAGAAAGGTGATGCAGTGGATCAAGGTGAAAGAGTGAAAGAGGTTAGAGCTTTGGGGATTACGTTTGGAAGAAGAGGAGTGACAGGGGGTTTAATTTCAAGCTTTGACTAGTTTGATCCAAGGGCTGAAAATTAGTTCGTAAGTTCGCACCGAAGTTATAGTTCACACGAGATCCCAATTCTATATATATATATATATAGAGCCAGGATCCGGTGAGAACCACTAACATAATGAGAATCGTGAAAACACTCACTAAATCTCCACCAAATCTTGTTTCGAAAATTTTGATAGATGATTTACAATTAGTTTAGTTTATTCAAGCAAAATATTTGCAGTAACTAAACAAAATTTATTGACTATATTAAAAATTATGTAGTTAATGTACATAAATTCAATTAGGTAAACTAAAACTATTCTAAATCCATGAAAACAAGCACTAGGTGCATCAAAATTGTTACATGCATGAAAACAATTGATAGGTGCACGAAATAAACTAGCTCTATATGCATGAAAATGAGTACTAGGTGCATGAAAATTGTCAGATACATGAAACTGACTACTAGGTGCATTAAAAAGAGTAAAATATATTTCGACTCGATTTTCGTCAGTAGGTTATAAATTTTCGGCCAAGAGATATGTTATCTAGCCATAATATTTTACGCCGAATCCAAATCTATCGTTAGTTTTAAAAAATAAAATTTGTAAGGTGGAGTTCTCACGGTTCTTATTATCTTAGTAGTTCTCACCGGATCCTAATTCAATATATATATATATATATATATATATAGAGAGAGAGAGAGATAGGTTCTTGTGAGTCCACCCATTTTTTTGAGTCCATGAGTCCTCATCCTAGCCATTGGATGAGGGAGATGGATGGATGAGATTGTAGAGACAAAAACACACTTAACACTAATCATTTACCTATGCACTAATTAATTAACTTTCTCTCTCTAGCCTTTAGTTAATCACTTTTGAGCACTTTTGAATTTCTGAGATTTGTGAATATAACTTCAGCCCATATTTGTATAACTTCAAACTAAAATGTGATTTCGACTATATAAATTTGAATTTATGAAACTTCAAGACAAGTTTATGTGATTTTAGACTTTTTATGAGTGTAACTTCAGTCATTACGAGTGTCACTTCAACCATTATTTATGTAACTTCAAACTAAAATGTGATTTCGACTACATAAATTTGAATTTATGAAACTTCAAGACAAGTTTATGTGATTTTAGCCTTTTTATGAGTGTAACTTCAGTCACTACAAGTGTAACTTCAACCATTACTTTTGTAACTTCAAACTAAAATGTGATTTCGACGACATAAATTTGAATTTATGAAACTTGAAGACAAGTTTATGTGATTTTAGCCTTTTTCTGAGTGTAACTTCAACCATTATTTGTGTAACTTCAAGCTAAAATGTGATTTCGACTATATGAATTTGAATTTATGTAACTTTAAGACAATTTTATGTGAGTTTAGCCTTTTCTGACTGTAACTTCAACTATTATTTGTGTAACTTCAAGCTAAAATGTGATTTCGACGGTACAAATTTGAATTTTTGTAACTTAATACAATTTTAAGACATAAGTATGTAACTTTAAGACATGTTTAGGTAACTTTAGTCATTTGAAAGTTTTAATTTAAGTTGATTTAACTTTAAGGCATATTTTGGTAACTTTAGTCCTTACTAATATAACTTCAGTTCTTAATTGTACAACTTTAAGCATAACTTCAGTCTCTTAATAGTATAACTTCAGTATCTTAATAGTGTAACTTCAGTCCCTAAAAGTGCAACTTCAGTCCTTAAAAGTGTAACTTAAATTTTTAATAATGAAATTTTAAGACATGTTATTTTTAGTCATTACTAGTGTAACTTCAGTCCAAAATAGTGTTACTTCAGTCCAAAATAGTGTAACTTCAGTACAAAATAGTGTAACTTCAGTCCAAATACACCATCAATCATACTAAAATCAAAACATAATAGTGTAACTTAAGCAAAATCATACTAAATCTAAAATAAATAAATATAAACATAATAAATTTGGAAAAAAAAACATAAAACATAAAAAAAAAAAAGTGTAACTTAAGCAAAAAAAATGTGTAACTTTAATCATTATATGAGTAACTTCAGTTACTAAAAAGGTAACTTCAGTCATTATATGTGAAACTTCAGTGAAACTACTAAACACAAAAAAAAACTGGTGGTTTTTTAGATCTGAAAAAATAATAAACATAAAAAACTTGAAAAATAATAATGAGATCTAAAAAATAAAAACATAAAAACTTCAGTTTTTAATAATGTAACTTTATTATTTAAAAGTGTAACTTCAAGCCTTAAAAGTGTAACTTCAAGCCTTAAAAGTGTAACTTCAAGCCTTAAAAAGTGTAACTTCAAGCCTTAAAAGTGTAACTTCAGTCTTTAATTGTGTAACTTCAGTCTTTAATTGTGTAACTCAAAAAAAGAAATTAGATCTTAAAAACAATTCCACCACCAAAGCAAAAATACCACCACCACTAGATCTTAAAAAAAATAAACAAAAATACCCTCACCAAGATCCACCACCACCGACTGGGCAGCGGCAGTGGACGTCGGAGGGAGGACAGGAGGTGCCTGGTGCGGGAGAAGGAGGTCGAGGGAGGGACGACGGTCTGTGAGTGAGGGAGGACGGTGGTGGTTGTGAGTAAGGGGTGGTGGTGGTCGGGTTTTGTTAGTGGGGTGGTTGGAGGCGCGCGAGCAGGAGGCGGAAGGAGTGATGGGAGAGGAGTGATGGCGTCAGGAGAGGAGGGGGTGCGGTGGCCGGTGGTGGTGGTTGTCGGTTTTGTGAGTGAGGGGGTGGGAGGTGGTGGATGGTGAATGAGAAGGAGGGTTTATTTGAGTTTTTGAAGGTGAGTAGTGAATGAGGTGGTGGGTGGTGAATGAGAAGGTGGGTGGTGAATGAGAAGGAGTTTTGTTTTTGTGGTGGTGGTTGGGTTGAATGAAGGATGAGTATTATTTTGGGTTCATCTCCCTCATCCATCTCAACCATCCATCTCCCTCATCCAATGGTCACAAAGAGGATTCATGGACTCACTCTTTTGAGATGGACTCTCTTGATCCTTTCTATATATATATATATATATATATATATATATATATATATATATATATATATATAGATAGGTTCTTATGAGTCCAACAATTTTTGTGAGTCCATGAGTCCTCATCTTGGCCATTGGATGAGGGAGATGAATGGATGAGATTGTAGAGACAAAAGCACACTTAACACTAATCAATTACCTATGCACTAATTAATTAACTTTCTCTCTCTAGCCTTTAGTTAATCACTTTTGAGCACTTTTGAATTTCTGAGATTTGTGAGTGTAACTTCAGCCCATATTTGTGAAACTTCAAACTAAAATGTGATTTCGACTATATAAATTTGAATTTATGAAACTTCAAGACAAATTTATGTCATTTTAGACTTTTTATGAGTGTAACTTCAGTCATTATGAGTGTAACTTCAACCGTTATTTATGAAACTTCAAACTAAAATGTGATTTCGACTATATAAATTTGAATTTATGAAACTTCAAGACAAATTTATGTCATTTTAGACTTTTTATGAGCGTAACTTCAGTCATTATGAGTGTAACTTCAACCGTTATTTATGAAACTTCAAACTAAAATGTGATTTCGACTATATAAATATGAATTTATGAAACTTCAAGACAAGTTTATGTGATTTTAGCCTTTTTAGGAGTGTAACTTCAGTCACTACGAGTGTTACTTCAACCATTATTTTTTTACTTCAAACTAAAATTTGATTTCGACTATATGAATTTGAATTTATGTAACTTTAAGACAATTTTATGTGATTTTAGCCTTTTCTGATTGTAACTTCAACCTTTATTTGTGTAACTTTAAGCCTTATATGTGTAACTTTAACCCAAAATACAACTAAATTTTAGCAATTTTATGAGTGTAACATTTTACTTTATTAGTGAAACTTCAAATATTATTTGTGTAACTTTAGTCATTTATAGGGTAATTTTATGCATTAGTCTTTTCTAGTGTGACTTCAGTCCAAACTAGTCAAATTTCAGTCCAAATCTCTGTAACTTCAGTCCAAACCTATGTAACTTCAGTTATATAACTTTAGTCTAAAATAGTGTAACTTTAGATCTAGAAATATAAACACCATAAAAAAATAAAAAAACGAAATCTAAAATAAAAAAATAAAAACATAACAAATTAAAAAAAACATAAAACATATAAAAAAATGTGTTACTTTAAGGTCATTTTGTGTTACTTTAATAAATATAAAACATATAAAACATATAAAAACATATAAAACATATAAAAAAAACTTCAGTCATTATATGGGTAACTTCAGTCATTATATGGGTAACTTCAGATACTAAAAGTGTAACTTCAGTCATTATATAACTTTAAGGTCATTTTGTGTTACTTTAATAAATAATATGTGTTACTTTGATATATGTGACTTTAATAAATAAGACATGTAACTTTAATAGAGAATTTGTGTTACTTTAATATACAATATGTGTAATTTTAATAGAGGATTTGTGTTACTTTAATATATAATATGTGTTACTTTAATATACAATATGTGTGACTTTAATATACAATATGTGTTACTTTAATAAATAATATGTGATATTTTAATAGACGTCATTAAAGTTTAACCCACCTTTTCAGATCTAAAAAACAAAGAAAAACAGAAAAATAAACAAAACAAATATTTAAGCAAAACTGAAGAAGAAAAAGAAAAGGAAAAAGACAAGCAAAACAGAAAAATAATCAAAACTTCAAGCCTTAATAGTGTAACTTCAAGGCTTATAAGTGTAACTTCAAGCCTTAAAAGTGTAACTTCAAGCCTTAAAAGTGTAACTTCAGTCTTTAATTGTGTAACTAAAAAAAATCAGATCTGAACATAAAAAACTATAAGAAAAAACAAAATTAAAAAACAACCAAAAAAAGAAATATTGTGACTTTAATACACAATATGTGATACTTTATTAGATGAACTTTGACACATTTTTTCAGATCTGATAATAAAAAGAAACAATAAAAAAATAAACAAAACATATATTTTTAAAAATAAAACAACAATAACAATATTTGAAAAAAAAAGAAGGAAAAAAACATTAAAAAAAATGGCAGAAAACATAAACCACAACCATTCCCGACCCTTCCCGACGCCTCGACACCACCGACACCACCAACACCCGCGACCCTCCGACTCTGTCCACCACCAGTCCCCCATTTTCATATCTGAAAAGAAAGAGGAGGGTGAGGCTGTGAGGAGGGCGAGGCATGGTGAGAAGGAGGGAGAGACGACGAGGAGCCGAGGAGGAAGAGACAAGCAGGTGCGGTTGTTGGTGATGGTTGTTGTTGTGGCTGGTTGTTGTGGCGGTTGTTGTGGCTGTCAACCACCATTTTCAGATCTAGTTTTTTTTCTTTTTGGTGGTGGTTGTTGTGGCTGTAAATGAGAACGGTGGAAGGTTGCGAGTGGTGGCGACATGGTGGCGGTGTGAGAGGAGGGTGGCTGGAGGAGGGCGGTTGTAAAAGGTGGTGGTGCGGCAGGAGAACGGCCGGAGTAGGTGTGAGAGGAGGGTTGGAGAGGAGGGTTGGTGGCGGCGTCGTGGTGGTGGCGGATGGTGGAGGGGGAGGACGGAGGTTATGGCTGTTGGAAGAAGAGGGTTTTTCTCAGATTTAGTTTTATTTTTTTGGTTTTGGTGGTTAGGTTTGAATTTAGAGAGAATAGAAGATGGTGTTTTAGAGAGAAGGAGGAGTATTTTTTTTAGAGAGAAGGAGGGAGTGTTTTGAATGAATGAATAGGATGGGAAGTGAGTTAGAGGGATAGTTGTATTAGTGATTTAATTAGTGTGGTAGTGAGAGAAGTAGATTAAACACCATACTAATGACCATTTTCTTATTTTCATCTCAACCATCCATCCCCAAGATCCAAGGGCCTATAAGAGGACTTATGGACTCACTAAATGAAAGTGGACTTACATGATCCTTCCTCTATATATATATATATATATATATATATATATATATATATATATAGAGAGAGAGAGAGAGAGAGAGAGAGAGAGAAGAGATCAAGAGAGTCCATCTCTTTTCTTTGAGTCCATGAGTCCCCATCCAAGCCCTTGAATCAAATAGATGAGGGGCTAGGATTAAAATAAAATGGAGGGCCAAGATTGTGAGACCACACAATCCATTCTATTTTAAACCCTAATATAAATATCCTTTCATCCATCAATTTCTCTCATTTTCACATTGAACCACTCTCTCTCTACCTCATTTCTCTCCCTACAATCCTCTAAAATCATCAGACAAAAAAACCCTAAAAAAAAACAAACCCATCGCCCGCCCTCACCCGCCGCCCTCTCCTCCACCGTCCTCCTCTCCTCCAACTTCCCTGCCTTCACTCACCCGCCGCCATGTCCCCCACCTGCCAAGCCCTCCGTCGCCGTCCCTCGTCGCCACTCCCTCCGTCGCTGTCCCTTGTCGCCACTCCCTCCTCCCTCCTCCCTCCTCCACCGCCTCCACGACCACCGCCTTTTTCTCTCCTTCCTTTCCCTTCCCTTCTCAGCCACCCATCCACCACCGCCTCCATCCATCACCGCCTCCATCCTGCCTCTGCCACCGCCTCCCTTCTGTCGCCTCTCCTGTGCTCACTCCTCCCCCTTCAACCACCATCAACATCCCACCAAACAACCACCACCAAGTTTCAGATCTAAAAAAAATAAATCTTGTTTAAAAAATTTCTTATATTTACTTTAATATATCTACTTTGTTTCTTTTCAGATTTACTTTTTTTTTTTAAATCTTGTTTTGTTTCCCAAATTTCTCATGTTTTTTGCTTTTATTTTTTCAGATCTCAAAAACAACCCTTTGTTTTTTGTGGTTTCTTTTCAGATTTACTTTGTTTTTTAATATATCTTGTTTTTTATTTTTATTTTATATGTGTTATTTCACTGAAGTTACACATATAATGATAGAAGTTACACATATAAATATATAACGATTGAAGTTACACATATAATGATTGAAGTTACACAATTATTAACTAAAGTTTGACTAAAGCAATCTTTTAAATTTTATTTACTTTCTAGATCTACTATAATTTAGATCTGGAAAAAAGAGGCAAAAAAAATACTTTTGTTAAATTGGATCTCATTTTTTAATGGTTTTTTTTTTCCAAATCTGTTTTTTGTTATGTGTTTTTTAGATTTTTTTAATTTTTAATTTCCTATCTTTTTTTTGTAATTTTAGATTTCATTTTTATAAATGAGTTACACTATTAGGGACTGAAGTTACACTATTAGGGACTGAAGTTACACTATTAGGGACTGAAGTGACACAATTAAGGCTTGAAGTGACACTTTTAAGGACTGTAATTAAACTATTTGAAACTGAAGTTACACTATTAAAATCTGAAGTTACACTTAGTAAGAACTAAAGTTATCTAAACTTTGCTTAAACTTACATGAATTCAAATTAAAATATTCAATCACATTTACTATACACGGCTGAAATTACCCAAAAAATGACTAAAGTTATCTAAACATGTCTTAAAGTTACACATATATGCCTTAGAATTAAAGTTTTACAAATAAGGGTTGAAGTTACTCTCATAAAAATTAAAGTTACACTCATAAAAAGGTTAGAGTCATATAAATTGTCTTAAAGTTCAAAAAATTCAAATTTGTATAGTAGAAATCACATATTGGGTTAAAGTTACACAAATAGTGGTTGAAGTTACACTCGTAATGACTGAAGTTACGCTCATAAAAATGCTAAAATCACAAAAACTTGTGTAAGTTACGTAAATTCAAATTTGTATAATCGAAATCATATTTTGGTTTAAAGCTACACAAATAATGATTGAAGTTACACGCGTAATGACTGAAGTTACACTCTTAAAAATGCTAAAATCACACAAAGATGTATTAAAGTTACATAAATTTAAATTTATATAGTCGAAATCAAAATTTATCTTGAAGTTACACAATTAAGTGTTGAAGTTACAGTCGTAATGACTAAATTTACACTCATAAAAAGGCTAAAATCACATAAACCTGTCTTAAAGTTACATAAATTCAAATTTGTATAGTCGAAATCAAATTTTAGTTTGAAGTTACAAAAATAATGGTTGAAGTTACACTCGTAATGACTGAAGTTACTGTCATAAAATGCTTAAGTTACAAAAACTTGCCTCAAAATCATATTCTAGTAAAAATGGACACTATCAAGATAATGTGTAGGTGGAATTCACTCATTTTATTCTAATCTTGTCCCTCCATTTTGTTCTCATCTTGTCCATCCATTTCCCTTTTTATCTTATCCCTCCATCTATTTCTAATCTTGCTCCTCCATCTTCTTTATCCAAAGGCCAAGATGAAGACTCATGGACTCAAACAAAATGGTGGACTCACAAGAATCTATCTCTCTTTCTTTTTCTCTCTCTCTCTCTCTCTCTCTCTCTCTATATATATATATATATATATATATATATATATATATATATATATATATATATATTATATATAATAAAGTGGGTTCAAATGAGTCCCCTCCTAAGTATATTTGAGGGTCCTTGAGTCTAATCTCAAACCTTAGTTAAGAGGATTATGGTTTAGGATTAAAACAAAATAAAAGGAGGGCCAAGATGTGAGATGACATGGTTTCGCGTACCCTAATCAAGATAAATAACGTCCAACTAGGCTACAACATTAAATGGAATTAGGGAAGTAAGGGGGTCGATCTCTCGGGGAGGACGGGAGATACTTTGTGAATAGTTATGATTAGAACTCTACCTTGTACGATTGGCAAATGTTGTCACTAATTAATAAATGCTATGATAACAATACAATAAAGAAAAGGATCTAGGGATCGGGGTTCACATGCTAATCAATTTAAAAGCAAAGTTGATTACGGGTTTAGAAAAATCATAGTTGTCCAAGTCTCGTAGCGGTATATTCCTCTCGGATTCGTACCGATTTTTTAATGGGTCCTAACGTCCTCTCAGCCTGGTTAGGTCATTAAACTATTCTTGCCAGTCCTTTAATTTTCATCTCGACTCTTGCCCTTGAGACGGAAATTGACAAGTATAAACAATTGATTATGGCCATTAAACAAAGTCTATCATGAGAATCAAACAAGAAAGAGAGACAACTAAAACAATCGTACCCGGAATCAATTTATACTTATAGATTAATTAGACATGTTAATCCTTCCCCTAGAACAAAGATTACTTATGCATGATTAACAATGAAAGGGAAACTAACATTATAAAACTAAGAATGGTAAACATGATAAAGGAAATGTAAAAACAAGAATAAGGATTACCGGAATGGATGAGCAAAGGAACTTGAATAGGAAAATGCAAACCCGGAAACTAGAATTCCAATTACAACTAGAACAATTACAAATGAAGGAAACTTAGAACTAAACTAAACTAGAGAAAACTAAAACTAAAACTAAACTAAAACTAAGAAAGATGAGAGAAAGAAGAAGACTAAACTAAAGAGAGAAGTATTTGTTTTGTACATGTTTTGTTGTGTGTGATGCTAGGCTATTTATAGGGTTGAGAGGCTGCTCAAATGTGTCCGGATTCATGCCCATTAAACAAGCCATTAAGCCTTGCATTAAAGAGAGGTAGATGAAGAGAAGATGCGTAGAATACAATAAACCCGATCGGATTTGTGGATCCCCGATCGGGGATGTTGTCTGTTCAGAACTTTGACTTTCGTTTGATCTTCCCTTGGTACGTGACTTTTTCTACCTTGACTCCATTGACTTTAGATTCGAACGGGGACGTAACTAACACCTCTTGGGACTCATTTCCTCCCCTATTTGAGCTTGATCATGTCTTCAAGGGTTAAGGGTCGGAGCATGAGGTTTGAGACGACTTTCGTCGACGAATAGCAAAACCGTCGCAACTTGTGCATATGAGCTCGGAATGACTTGAAACTTGTTCCCTTTGACTCGGAACCTCTAGATCTTTATAGCATGCCATCTTAACCTCACGTAATCGTCCTTCTTCGCTTCTCCTTGCTCATATTTCCTTCAAATGACGGGATTTGAAGTAGAAACGACTCAATTCCTACAAATGACATTAAAGCACGAGAAATACTGCAAATGAGAGATTAGCTCATAAAACAACTTCTTAAAGTGGATAAACCATATCAAATCGAGCTAAAATGAGGGGATAAAATCATACAAATATTCACTTATCAGAGACACACACAATCATCTCCTTCAAACCCTAGTATTTATATCCTTCATTCACCCCATTTCTCTCATTCTCAAATTTTTCATTATCTCTCTACCTCTCTTCTCTCTCTACATACCTCTAAAAAAAAAACCAAAAAAATCACCGCATTCCCTCACCCACCGAGCACCACCACCACTGTCCTTTCCTCACCCACCGAGCGCCACCGCCTCCGCCACCGTTCTTCATTCCCTCACCGACCGAGCACTACCACACCCTCACTCACCTCTATCCCTCACCCGTGAGCACTACCACCCCTCTCTCACCCCACCGAGCACCACCACGGCCCACGCCTCCTTTTCTGCACCTTCTTCCTTCTCTCCTTCAATGTCCTCCTTCCGCCGCCATGTTCAACGCCGCCGCCGTCCTCCACCGCCGTGCTCTCTTCCTTCCTTCCCCTCCCTGCCATCCTCCTGCCGCAGCCATGCTGCTCTGCCGCCACCCTTACCTGCGCCATGCGCCGCCACTCGTCCCTCTTCTCACGCCACCTTTCACCACCCACCACCACCACCACCATTCTTATATTTAAAAATAAAAAAACCCAAACTACCACAACCACCATTTTGATCTGAAAAAAAAAAACAAAAAATACCTCACCACCATTTTATAGATCTCAAAAAAAAGGTTACAAAAAAATCCACCACCAATTCATTTTTCGTTTTTCTTGTGGTGGTTGGAAAGGAAGGTTATTGTATTATTTTTATTTTATATGTCGCCTTTTCATTTCAGATTTGAAAATTAAACTAAATATTTTTTTCAAACTCGTTTTTCCAGATTTGGGGAAGTTTTTTTTTTTCAAATCTTGTTTTTTTTTTTTATGTTTGCTTGTTTGATGTATTTGGTAGAGGTGATGGTTGTTTATTTCAAATTTTTTTTTTTATGTTTGTTTGTTGGATGTATTTGGTAGAGGTGATGGTTGTTTATTTCAAATCTCGTTTTTTGGACTTGGAAAATCGTCACTCTTTCAAATCTGAAAAAAAAAATCAAGTTCTTTTTTTTTTTCAAATTTTGTTTTTCCAGATTTGTTGGGTATTTATTTATTTTTCTCAAATCTCGTATTTATTTATTTTTCTCAAATCTCGTTTTTATTTTAGTGGATTTTTCAAATTTCTTATTTTTTTTTTAAGTTCTCGTTTTTCATTTTGGTGTATTTTTTTCAGATTTTTTATGTTTTTTTTAGTTCTCGTTTTTTATTTTGGTGTATTTTTTTTCCAGATCTAAAGTTACATCATTATATACTAAAGTTGCACAATTATTAATTAAAGTTACTCCATTTAAGATTTTTATAACTAAAGTTACGTTATTAATGACTGAAGTTACGCTATTAATGACTAAAGTTACGCTATTAATGACTAAAGTTACGCTAGTATGGACTGAAGTTACACTAGAAAAGACTAAAGTTACACTATTATGGACTGAAGTTACACTAGAAAAGACTAAAGTCACCTAAATATGTCTTAAAAAATTCAAATTAATATATTAAATATCATTTTAGTATAAAGTTACACTATGATTGTCAAAAGTTTTACTAATAAAGGTTAAAATTATACTTATAAAAGTGTTCAAATTTTAAATCATATTTTGACTTAGAGTTACACAAATAAGCATTGAAGTTACACCATAAAAAGACTAAAACCACAAAAATTTGTCTTAAAATAATATAAATTCAAATTTATATAGTCGAAATCATATTTTAATTAAAGTTACAAAAAAAAATGGTTGAAGTTACACTCTTAATGAATAAAGTTAGCCTTATAAATAGGCAAAAATCACATAAACTTATCTTAAAAATGCTAAAATCGCATAAACTTGTCTTAAAATTACATAAATTCAAATTTATATAGTCGAAATCTTATTTTAGTTTAAAGTTACACAAATAATGGTTGAAGTTACACTCTTAATGGCTAAAGTTAGGCTCATAAAAAATTACAAATCACATAAACTTGTCTTAAAGTTACGTAAATTCAAATTATAAAGTCGAAATCACATTTTAATTTGAAGTTACACAAATAATAGTTGAAGTTTCATTCTTAATGACTAAAGTTAACTTCATAAAAAGGCAAAAGTCCTATAAACTTATCTTAAAGTTACATAAATTCAAATTAGATAGTCGAAATCACATTTTAGTTTGAAGTTACATAAATAATGGTTGAAGTTTCACTCTTAATGACTAAAGTTAGCCTCATAATAAAGCAAAAATCACATAAACTTTTCTTAAAGTTACATAAATTCAAATTTATATAGTTGAAATTACATTTTAATTTAAAGTTACACAAAAAAAAGTTGAAGTTATACTCGAAATGACTAAAGTTATACTCAAATCACATAAACTTGTCTTAAAGTTACATAAATATAAATTTATATAGTTAAAATCACATTTTAGCTTGATGTTACAAAAATAATGATTAAAGTTACACTCGTAATGTAGATGAAAGTCATTAAAACTCACTCATTTTGTTCTAATCTTGTCCTTTTATTTTGTTGTAATCCTGTCCATTCATTTTTCTTTTAATCTTACCCTTTCATCTTGTTCTAATCTTGTCCTTCCATTTCTTTTATCCAAAGGCCAAGATGAGTCCACCTTCAAAATTGAGTCCATGAGTTCTCATCTTGGCCTTTGGATGAAAAAGATAGAGGGACAAGATTTGAACAAAATGGAGGGCTAAGATTAAAAGAAATATGGATGGATAAGATTAGAACAAAATGAAGGGACAAAATTATAACAAAATGAGTGGGTTTTAATGACTTTCAAGTACATTATGATTGTAACTTCAGTCATTAGTTTTGTAACTTCAAACTAAAATGTTATTTTTATTATATAAATTTGAATTTGAATTTATGTAACTTTGAGATAAGTTTATGTGATTTTTGTCTTTTTATGAAGGTAACTTTAGTCATTAAGCATGTAACTTCAACCATTAATTATGTAATTTCAAACTAAAATGTGATTTCGACTATATAAATTTGATTTATGTTACTTTAGGACAATTTCATATTGTTTTAACCTTTTTATGAGTGTAACTTCAACAATTATTTGTATAACTTTATACCAAAATGTGATTTCAACTATATGAATTTGAATTTATATAACTTAGATAAGTTTATATAATTTTCGTCTTTTTATGAGTGTAACTTTAATTTTTATAAGTGAAACTTTAACCCTTATTTGTATATAGCCAAAATATGATTTAATTTTGCCATTTTTATGAGTGTTAATTTAACATTTATTACTGAGCCTTCAAGTATTATTTATGTAACTTTACTAATTTATGGTGCAACTTTACACTAAAATGTAATTTATTATATTAATTTGAATTTTTCTAAGACATGTTTAGGCGAGTTTATTCTTTTTAGTGTAACTTTAGTTCTTAATAGCGTAACTTTAGTCCTTTCTTTTTTCGTACAGTAACTTTAGTCCTTAATGGCGTAACTTCACTCCTTACCTATGTAACTTTAGTTATAAGACTTTTTAATTGTGTAACTTTAGTACACAATGGTGTAACTTTAGATCTGGGAAAAACATCCATCAACAACCAAAAAATAAAAATAAAAATAAAAAATAAAATTCGAGATATATAAAAAAAAAGGTAAAACATAAGAAATTTTAAAAATATAAACCAATATCTTAAAAAAATGCAAATCTGGAAAAAAAAACCAAATAAAGTAGATCTAGAAAAAAACGACATATATAAAAAAATGAGATCTAAAATAAAATAAAAAACATAATAAATTTGAAAAATAAAAAAAAATATCTGAAATGGTGGTGGTTGTGTTTTTAACCCTTTTTACCTTTTTCAGATCTCAAAAAAGATTCAAAAAATGGACTAAAAATATGATGGTATAAATATGAAAAAAAAAAACAAAAAAAATGAGAAGAAAAGTTCCTCCACCCGCCCCCAACCCTCCGATCACCATGCCCACCTGCTTACCCTCCACCAACCAACACCAATATAGCCCAAATCTTTCAGAACTGAGAAACAAATTGAGAAAAATTGAAAGTTGTTAATGGTGGTTGGAGGAGTGGAGGACGGCGGGGGAAGAGGAGAAACGCCGGAAGACAGACGGAGAACAGAGGCGGCAGGGTGGTAGGTGGGGGCCGTCGGTGTGGGGGGTGGGGACAGGTTGGGGTGCAACAGACGAAGAACAGAGGTGGCAAGGGGTGGTGAAGATGACAGGGGCGGTGACGGAGGGCGGCGACGGAGTGAGTGTTTGTGGTGGTGGAGGTGACGTTGGCAGGTGGCGGTGGAATTATGGATAATGGTGGCCGTTTGGTGAGTGAGGAGAGGGGTGTATTTTTTGTTTTTTTTGTGAGAGGATATATGAGAGAGAAAAGAGGTAGAAAGAGTGAGATAATGTGATAATGAAAGTAAGAGAGTGAGTGAAGGGTATTAATACTGGGGTTTCAATAGGAAGGGATTGGGTGTGTCTTATCATTTTGACCATTGATTTTGTTTTAATCTCAGCCACTCATCCTCCTAATCCAATGGCTTGGATTAGGACTCAAGGACTCAAATATACTAAAGGGACTCATTTGAACCCATTTATATATATATATATATAGGAATTGAATCATGTGAGGCACCCTCCTTAGGATGGGGCGGCTGGACCCATCTCCACCGTCCAATTAAAAAAAATTAGGGCACCAGATTGTGCCACGTTGCAATACTTAAATCATGAATTCAACGCTATCAATGCTCATATACCCTAATCTCCTTTCTATTTCCTCTTTCTCATTCTCTGAAGTCTTCATCTTCTACATTTCACATATTTGTAGCCATTTTCTTCGCCATTTGTTCGAGATATATAAAAAAAAAAAGTAAAACATAAGAAATTTTAAAAATATAAACCAAGATCTTAAAAAAATGCAAATCTGGAAAAAAAAAAAAACCAAATAAAGTAGATCTAGAAAAAAACGACATATATAAAAAAATGAGATCTAAAATAAAATAAAAAACATAATAAATCTGAAAAATAAAAAACAATATCTGAAATGGTGGTGGTTGTGTTTTTTACCCTTTTTACCTTTTTCAGATCTCAAAAAAGATTCAAAAAATGGACTAAAAATATGATGGTATAAATATGAAAAAAAAAACAAAAAAAAAAAGAGAAGAAAAGTTCCTCCACCCGCCCCCAACCCTCCGACCCTCCGATCACCATCCCCACCTGCTTACCCTCCACCAACCAACACCAATATAGCCCAAATCTTTCAGATCTGAGAAACAAATTGAGAAAAATTGAAAGTTGTTAATGGTGGTTGGAGGAGTGGAGGACGGCGGGGGAAGATGAGAAACGCCGGAAGACAGACGGAGAACAGAGGCGGCAGGGTGGTAGGTGGGGGCCGTCGGTGTGGGGGGTGGGGACAGGTTGGGGTGCAACAAACGAAGAACAGAGGTGGCAAGGGGTGGTGGAGGTGGCAGGGGCGGTGACGGAGGGCGGCGACGGAGTGAGTGTTTGTGGTGGTGGAGGTGATGTTGGCAGGTGGCGGTGGAATTATGGATAGTGGTGGCCGTTTGGTGAGTGAGGATAGGGGTGTATTTTTTGTTTTTTTTGTGAGAGGATATATGAGAGAGAAAAGAGGTAGAGAGAGTGAGATAATGTGATAATGAAAGTAAGAGAGTGAGTGAAGGGTATTAATACTGGGGTTTCAATAGGAAGGGATTGGGTGTGTCTTATCATTTTGACCATTGATTTTGTTTTAATCTCAGCCACTCATCCTCCTAATCCAATGGCTTGGATTAGGACTCAAGGACTCAAATATACTAAAGGGACTCATTTGAACCCATTTATATATATATATATATAGGAATTGAATCATGTGAGGCACCCTCCTTAGGATGGGGCGGCTGGACCCATCTCCACCGTCCAATTAAAAAAAATTAGGGCACCAGATTGTGCCACGTTGCAATACTTAAATCATGAATTCAACGCTATCAATGCTCATATACCCTAATCTCCTTTCTATTTCCTCTTTCTCATTCTCTGAAGTCTTCATCTTCTACATTTCACATATTTGTAGCCATTTTCTTCGCCATTTGTTCGAGATATATAAAAAAAAAAAGTAAAACATAAGAAATTTTAAAAATATAAACCAAGATCTTAAAAAAATGCAAATCTGGAAAAAAAAAAAAACCAAATAAAGTAGATCTAGAAAAAAACGACATATATAAAAAAATGAGATCTAAAATAAAATAAAAAACATAATAAATCTGAAAAATAAAAAACAATATCTGAAATGGTGGTGGTTGTGTTTTTTACCCTTTTTACCTTTTTCAGATCTCAAAAAAGATTCAAAAAATGGACTAAAAATATGATGGTATAAATATGAAAAAAAAAACAAAAAAAAAAAGAGAAGAAAAGTTCCTCCACCCGCCCCCAACCCTCCGACCCTCCGATCACCATCCCCACCTGCTTACCCTCCACCAACCAACACCAATATAGCCCAAATCTTTCAGATCTGAGAAACAAATTGAGAAAAAATGAAAGTTGTTAATGGTGGTTGGAGGAGTGGAGGACGGCGGGGGAAGAGGAGAAACGCCGGAAGACAGACGGAGAACAGAGGCGGCAGAGTGGTAGGTGGGGGCCGTCGGTGTGGGGGGTGGGGACAGGTTGGGGTGCAACAGACGAAGAACAGAGGTGGCAAGGGGTGGTGGAGGTGACAGGGGCGGTGACGGAGGGCGGCGACGGAGTGAGTGTTTGTGGTGGTGGAGGTGACGTTGGCAGGTGGCGGTAGAATTATGGATAGTGGTGGCCGTTTGGTGAGTGAGGATAGGGGTGTATTTTTTGTTTTTTTTGTGAGAGGATATATGAGAGAGAAAGGAGGTAGAGAGAGTGAGATAATGTGATAATGAAAGTAAGAGAGTGAGTGAAGGGTATTAATACTGGGGTTTCAATAGGAAGGGATTCGGTGTGTCTTATCATCTTGACCATTGATTTTGTTTTAATCTCAGCCACTCATCCTCCTAATCCAATGGCTTGGATTAGGACTCAAGGACTCAAATATACTAAAGGGACTCATTTG
>JAIUZE010071504.1:0-12188 GCA_022085475.1 Heliosperma pusillum | reverse complement strand
AGGGTGAAAGTTTCAACGGCAAGTCAAAGTCGACCTTTAAAAGTCAAAGAAAAGTCAAAGCTGACTTAAAAAGTCAAGAAAAGTTTATGACGACTTAAAAGTCAAGAAAAGTCAATGACGACTTTAAAAAGTCAAGAAAAGTCAAAGACGACTTAAAAGTCAAGAAAAGTCAAAGATGACTAAAAAACGAGATTTTCATGAAATCTCTCAGAAATTCCAAATACGAACTCGGAATTTTAAAATACGACTCGAAACAATAAATTCTATTTTAAAAACTTAACCTTGCTGGAAAGTATCCTTAAGAAATTTTACTAGAAAAATTGGGTACTTTTCGGGTTGTTACAGGTTTAACCTTTCTTCCCAGTGGTTCTCAACCTTATTCTTGAATTCCTTGAACTTTTCAAAGGACTCACTTTTATGCTTCATTAAGTAGACATATCCGTATCTACTCAAATCATCCGTGAAAGTGATAAAATATCTATATCCGTATCTACTTTTATGCTTCATTAAGTAGACATATCAGTATGTATGAGTCCTAATAGGTCACTAGCACGCATTCCAACACCTTTGAAGAAAATTCGAGTCATTTTGCCGATAAGACATGATTCACACGTGCCAAATGATTCGTAATCAAATGGGGAGATAGTCCCATTCTCAATGAGCTTCTTTACACGTTTTTCATTTATGTGTCCCATACGACAGTGCCATAGATAAGTTTGATCTTTGTCACCAACCTTTACTTTCTTATTATTCATGTGTAATATGTCTGTTGTTTGATCTAAGATATAAATGTCATTCATGGAAACTGCCTTGCCATAAACCATTTCATTTAAAGAGAAAATACAGCTATTGTCTTTTATTGAAAATGAAAAACCGTCTTTATCAAGCACAGAGACAGAAATAATGTTCTTAGATAAACTGGGTACATAGTAACAATTATATAAATATAACTCAAATCCACTCGGGAGTTGGATTACGTATGTTCCCATTGAGACTGCAGCAACTTTTGTTCCATTCCCGACTCGCAGGTCCACATCACCCTTTGCGAGAGGTGTGATGTTTTTTAGGCCCTGCAAATGATTACACAGATGAGAACCACAACCAGTATCAAGTACCCAAGATCCGAAACTTGCTTGGTTAATCTCAATCATATGAATATAAGATGACATACCAACAGGAGTGACGCGGCCTGCTTTTATGTCCTCACGGTACACGGGATAGTTCCTCCTCCAATGCCCAGTCTTGTGGAAATGGTGGCACTCACTGTCACTGTCCTTGCTCTTTGCCTTGCCTTGTGAGCTACTAGTCTCACCAAGGCCACTCTTACCCTTTCTTGACTTTTTAAACTTTGGCTTCCCTACATTTAGGTCGCCATGAGCTTTGCCCTTACCTTTGTTTTTGTTGGTGTTGGACCAATTTGATAGTTTTGATAATGACATGTGTTTACGTAATAATATGTTTTTACTCAATATATCCTATGCGTGTAATTGTGTGCTTTAGTCTTACTATAGCTAGCAACAATTATGAGAAGAAAGATCAAAGTTAGGCATAACTTTGATAAAGTCTGTGAGACAAAGTTACAACAACTTCAGAAATAACTTTGGAAGTGAACATGAAAGTTATAGCTACCCAGGCATAACTTTAAAGAAAATCGCTTCAAGCAAGATCTACCTCGAACAACACAAGACTCAAGATGGAGGGTCTTTGTGATCAAGATGAAGAGATGATCCGTATACTGAAGATCTTTGTGAAGATTAGATAGTATAGGTTCGTCATTCGGTAACTATTCCATTCGAGAGATTTTATGTTCAAAGTTATAGCTTTAGCCTATGACTTTGGATGATAAAATATTGATGCATGATTTTGGAAATAAAATGTTTTGAAATGTTTTCAAAAGTGAAAGAGTATTTTTTATATTTATCAAAAGTTTTATTAGAGAATATATTTATGAGATTCTATTGGTTAGTAATACAACTTATGGGTTGTCATGCTACCTAGGGTTTTTTATAATATATTCTATCTCAATTTGTTGTTAACCTAATTAGCCCACCTAGTGTTTGAGCCACCTAGGGTTTCGTGTAAACCAAGGGATTGTGCCACCTAGGGATGCGTGCCTCCTAGGGTTTCGTGAGCTAGGAATTTCGGCCTCCATAGGTTGTTTTCCTTGTTTACCTAATCTAGGATTCTACTATATCTTTACAACAATATTTTGAGATATTAAGATAAATATATTTCTATAAGATAAACCAAATAATATTTTGAGATAAAGATATTTCAAAAAGATAACCAAATATTATTTTATGATAAGATAAGTATCTTTATTAAATATTATACTAGGGTTTTAGATCTACTATGATTCTACTACTATAAATACTCATTCACATATTATTTACAAAAGACACGAAATACACTACAATCACACTGCACATCTATTTACTAGTGTTGATTTTCCAAAATCGTTTTAATGCAAACCTTTGAGCAAATATTTATTATTTTTAGAGTTTGTTTTTTAAAAGAATCGTGCATCAATTATTATCAATCGCTTGAGTGAAATACGTTATTGGATAATAGTACATCATTATAAGCTTACAATTCTTTAACGGGAATTTGTGTGAGTTATATTGTACTTTTTTATTAGCGTAAGATAGTATAGAGTATTTAGCGATACTCACCTTGAGTTATAATCATAGTGTTGATTATACGAGTGGGTTGATAATTTTTGTAATCCGTAGAAAGATACTAAAATTATTAATCGAGAATAGTGGACGTAGGTTTCAACGTGTGAAACTGAACCACTTCAAAAATCGTGTGCCTCTCTCTTATCTCTTTACTTTTCGTTATTTCGTTACTTGCGCTTACTTTGATTAATTAATTAGTTGATTTTAATTCATAAGATCAAATAATTAATTACATATCATATAAATCGAAAAAGTGGGGCTAGTTTTTAATACTCAATTCACCCCCCTCTTTCGTATTCGATCAATAGACTCTACAATTGGTATCAGAGCCTCGTGCTCTTGATTGCCTTACAGCAAGGAGTCTGATCCATTTATCCTTTTATTTTTATTTATTTTCCGCTGCACTTAATTTTATTTTAATGGATTCCAAACATCTGAAGTATCCCGTATTCGATGGGAAGAACTACAGTTTATGGAAAAATATGATGACCCATTTCATAAAGGGTAACGATTGAGAGTGTTGGCTAATCATTAAGAATGGTCCTAATAAGATCATGCTTGGATCTGCTACTGGCACTTCCATCGAAAAGAAAGAAGATGACTATGTTGAGGCAGATTATAAGAAAGCTGAGAAAAATTCAAAGGCTATTAGTCTGTTGCAAAACGGCATGACCTATACTGAATTTGATCGTTTCTCATTGAGTTCTACTGCCAAGGAAATATGGGATGGTCTTGAGTTAGCTTATGAGGGGACAACAGTTGTCAAAAAGCAACGTATTGCACTACTTATGCGAAAATACGAACTGTTCTCCATGGAACAAAATGAATCGCTTGACAGCATGTCCACTCGCTTCTCCAGTATCATTAATGAATTGAAAAATCTTGGAAAAACTTTTGACTCCGAGGAAATTGCCAGGAAGATTCTTAGAAGTCTATCTAAACGATGGAGACCTAAGGTAACAGTAATTGAGGAATGTAAAGACCTATCTGACCTATCTTATCAAGAGCTACTTGGAACCCTAATGGCTCACGAGATTACTCTTGATGAAGATGAGGCAAATGATAGTAATAGCAAGAAAGTGGCTTTACAAGCCGAATCTAGTGAAAGACATGATTCGGATCTTGAAGATGAAACAGTGTTATTTGCTAGACGTTTTAAGAAAAAATTCTTTAATAAACCACAAGGGAAAACGTTTAACAATAACACTAACAAATCTTACAAAAAGCCAATTGAGTCAAAAGGGTCTCTTTCAAGTCGTGGTTGCTTCAAATGTGGGGATAATGATCACATGATCAAAGATTGCCCCACATGGAAGAAAATCAAAGACAAAAATCAACGAGACAAAACCAAGAAGGAATTCAAGCAAGTAATGATGGCTTATTGCTGGGGAGATCTCGACACAGAGGACGACGAGTCAGAGGAAGAGGAAGTCGCCAACTTGTGTCTAAGCAACGTCAGTCTTGACCTAATTTCTGACAGTGACAATGAAAGCGAATCCGAGATGTGCCTTGTTGGCAACTCAGATTCAGAACCAGACTCAGAAGATGACGAAGAGGTTAGTCATCTTGAACTTAAAAAGCAAGTTAAGAATTTATCTAAGAAGTCTTTAATTAAGTATTTTGAAGAAGCCTTAGATCATTGTCATGAACAGAGTCTTGAATTAAAAGATCTTAAAGAACAAATTCTTGATATTGCTGAGGAAAACCAACTTCTAAAGGCCAAAGCTAAAAAGCTCAAGTCTAAAGTTATGGCAACTTCAGCTATAACTTCAGACAAGACAAATGTTGAGAAAGAAGCTCTTGAGTCTAAAGTTATAGCTAATGAAGCTATAATCTCAGAGTTAAAGCTCAACATTAAGCATCTTCAAGCCAAAGTTATAGCTAATGATGCTATAACTTTAGAATTGAAGAAAGTCAATGAGCTTATACAATCTGAAGCTAGGGCAAAGGAAGTTGTTATCCTTGATCACGAGAAAGTAAACTCCTTTCTCTCTCAGCAATTGAAAGATATAAAGGCTGAATTCTCTCAAGCCAAAAGCCAACATAATGAAGAGAAACTTATCTTGAACAAACGTTTCAATGATTTTCGTGAAAATTTTAAAAAGAACAATCCCTCCAAAGACTCGAATGTAGACCATTCGTCATGTGAAAAAGAAATTCAGTCTTTGAAGGAATTGCTTCTACATGCACGAAAAGTTCATGATAAGTGGGAAGGAAGTCAGAAGGTCTTAGACTTCCTTACCGAACAATCTAATAATAACATGAAGATGGGTCTAGGTCATGAATGCTATAGTCGTAGAGATCATGATAAGTGCAAATCCACTCCTTCTGACCGTGATTTCAGAAGAAGGAAGTATGTCAATCTTTCAGAATATCTGATTTGCAATTATTGTGGTCACAACGGTCATGTTAAAGATAATTGTGCTAAATATGTCAACGACAACAAAAATCAAACTGAGTTTGTTAAAGAACGTGACGTGTCTAGTGTTAATGAGTCTGAACCTGAACCTCAAGGTGATGAGGTTAGAAATAATGAGTTTAGATGGTTTTATGACATAGCTTTCGATTACACATCTGTACCTTCAAAAACTAAACCTTATGTGAATCAAAAGCAGTCGTCTAAACCAAATGTGCATCGCAACAATAACAAACATTATAATAAACCTAGACAACCCTATGTTAAGAAGAAAAGAATCGTTAGACAAGTTTGGGTTAGGAAGGATCAAATATATAGAGTCACTAACCACAAAGGACCCAACTTAGCGTGGGTACCTAAAAGCTGTATTTGATTCTCTTGCAGATAATAGTGAAAGAAAATAATCTATGGTATCTCGACAGTGGGTGTTCGAGACACATGACCGGAAACAAGAATTTTTTTCTTTCACTAGAACCCTTCAACGGTGGCAAGGTCACCTTTGGAGACAATAAGAAGGGTAATATAATCAGTGTAGGTAAGATCGGTATATCTTCTTCACATGCTATTCATAATGTATATCTGGTAGATGGCCTTAAGCATAACTTGCTAAGTATCTCTCAATTATGTGACAAAGGCAATAAAGTCGTTTTTCATTCAAATGTTTGTCGCATCATAATTGAAGGTACTAGTACTGTTATCTTAGAAGGCTTACGTAAACGGAACGTGTATATAATTGATTTAAACAAAGTCACTACGAGTTCCTTTACGTGCATGAAAGTCACTGTGGATGATTCATGCTTATGGCACAAGAGGTTTGCACACATCAGTCCAACAATTTTAAAGAAACTTAAATTGTGGGATTTAGTTGAGGGTTTACCCTCAATCAAATTCGAACAAGAAAAGATGTGTGACTCATGTGCCCGTTGTAAACAAGTTAGATCTTCATTCAAACCAAAACGAGTAGTAAGTACAGAACGTCCACTTGAGTTGGTACACATGGATTTGTGTGGACCTATGAAAGTCAGAAGCCGCGGTGGATCAAGGTACGTATTCGTCCTAGTCGACGACTACTCAAGGTATGTATGGCCTATCTTTCTATTTACTAAAGATGAAACTTTCGATGAGTTTGTAGTACTAATGAAGCTCGCCCAAAACAAGTATGATAAAAAGTTAGTTTCCATTCGTACGGATCATGGCACCGAATTTGATAATCAAGCTTTTATAGAATATTGTAGGGAGAATGGTGTAGGACATAACTTTTCTGCACCACGAACCCCACAACAAAATGGTGTCGTGGAACGTATGAATAGAACATTAGAGGACATGGCCCGCACTATGCTTTTGTGTAGTGGCCTTCCTAAGAGCTTTTGGGCAGAAGCCATTAGTACTGCATGCTATGTGCACAATAGAGCTATGATTAGACCTATTCTCAAAAAGACTCCCTATGAACTTTTAAGAGGGAGAAAACCCAATATAGCTCACCTTCGTTGCTTCGGGAGTAAATGTTTTGTCCATAATAATGGAAAAAGTAATTTGAGCAAATTTGATCCACGAAGTGACGAAGCTGTGTTTGTTGGTTATTCTAATCATAGTAAAGCTTTTAAAGTTTTTAACAAAAGAACTTTGTGCATAGAAGAAAGTGTTCATGTTGTATTTGATGAAGATAATGTGCCTGAGCAAGTTGAACAGAATGAAGAAGAAGACATGAATGATCCAGACTTTCGCCTCTCAAGGGAAGACGAGCCAGATAATAATGAAGAAGTTATTGAAGGAATCAATGATGAACTTGATAAATCCGCAAATGACCTTGAACAGAGAACTGAGACAATTGTTGATGATACGAATGTCTCTTCTCAAAACAAGGAAAAGGAAACTGAAGTTATAGCTGATGATGCTATAACTTTGAACCAGGACCAAGATGGTGTAACTGAAGTTGTACCAACTTCAGCTATAACCCCAGAGTCCAAATCAGGGGGAACCAATCTTGATTCTGAATCATTTGAGGAAAGTAATAGTTCATCAGATGATGATGAGCCTAGGAACTCTAAGAAATGGAAATTTAAGAGTTCTCACCCTATGGATTCTATCATAGGAAGTTTAAATAAGGGAGTTCAAACTAGGCGAACATTAAATAACTTCTGTTCATTCTATTCGTTTTTGTCCACCATAGAGCCTACCAACATCATAGAAGCTCTTGCTGTGACAACCCTCGCGAATGCGGAAATAAAACATACAAGCATGTGATTTAATTAGCGAAACTACGGTGTTTTTAAAACTTTTTACATGCCAAAAGAAAATACGAGGAGTGTCAAATATTACAAACCAAATAAAAATACCACAAGAGACGTAGTCTCTCAAAGTGATAACAAAAGACAAAGTTATTAGCATCTAGCTAAAGAACGTCTAGAGGTGTTTCATCCAGGGACAACGCCCGCTAGCTCACACCCTAACCCAAATTATCAAGCAAAATGCCATCCAATCAAGCAACATGTTCATCCATGTAAAACATGAACGCCACAGTCAGTGGGGAGTAACTCCGGGTTCTCCCAGCCATATCACATCAAACGTACATAGAAGGAAATACCAAAGTAGAAGCATGCATATATAGATATACATGTGAGATACGATAAGAATAGATAGGCAATTCAATACATAATGATAAGAGCATATAGAATACAAATCCGAATCCATCATGTGATACAAAGACTCGGGGAAAACACTCTTAGGCAACCGAATACGCTCACTAGGGCTTACATCTCACCGTTAGCGGTATAAGTTTGATAAGATTGAGACTCGACAAACAAACCATGCCAAGTCATGCAATGACCATGAATAATCAATCATGTAATCACGCATCCACACATAACAATACAATGACGACCGCTCTCATGGTAAATGAAACGCACTAGCACCGTGTACATGGCAAGTATGATTAACAAGCATCCACGGGAGAAAAACATTCCCTGAACGCATATACGATTCAATCCATTTCGTATATGTAGACTAATTTCCTCCTGGTAGGAACGACGATAATAATACGGTTCCTAATCTAAATATGGCCAGACTCCCAGAATCGCATTTTCCGGTTCGACAAGCGATGACATTTCGCATCCAAGACTCGGTCAATCAAATGACGCCGAGTACCCCAAATTCGGTAGCTAAAATTCACGAAAGAGGCGGAAAAGAGCTCGAGCCACATAACAAGTGGTACGCTACATGCAAATAACACCACCTCGCAAGTACACAACATTTGACGGCCGGGTCGATCAACGCAATGCGTTCAACTCCCAACAACGTCGTCATTGCCCACTACACATGCAATTAAGCAGTAGGATACCTCCCCGTTCCGACATTCCAGCCTTATGAACGTGGAGGTAGCCAAGTGAATAAAAGTACAAAGCACATACCAAAATAGTGCTCAAACCGTAACATTTGTAAAAACCGACTCAAAGTGGGAACATACCAAAAACCGTCACAAAACATGAGAATAGGGAATCATATAAGTTTAAATATAATAAACATGAGTCAATACATGATACATAAGCATTAGAACAAGTTTATGAAGCATAATGAATAAAAACATAGATCACCTCTCCAAAACAACGTTGTTTGGAAACCAACGAAAACAAGGGTCCACTTCAAACGGTCATAACTAGAGTTCTAGACATGAAAATTCAGAAATTCTAAATGGAGGTGATAGCTTATCCTCTTACGGTTCCAACGAGATGTCACACGCCCAAAACAAGCAAGTAACGAAGGAGATATGATCATTTTACGAAAAGGGGTCAGTGCAGGAAAATTACTGTCGGCAGCGAGTGACGCTGCCTGCGTCACCACGACGCAGCCTGCGTCCCACGACGCAGCCTGCGTCCCACGACGCAGCCTGCGTCCCACGACGCAGCCTGCGTCCCACGACGCAGCCTGCGTCCCACGACGCAGCCTGCGTCCCACGACGCAGCCTGCGTCCTACACGGGATTCAGGAACGATCAAATATCAACAAGTTACCAACACAAAAATCCTCATTTATCATCACAAACCATCAATTCTCATATCAATTAACAACTAACAACAACCAACAACAACCAACAACAACAACACAAGTTCTAAGCATACTAACCATAATTTAAATACGATTACTAGCCTAGAAAACACATAAAACACGTAAATGATATCGAGTAACCCTTCACCGTTACCTTTTCGCGTCTTTAAACGATTTCTAAACCTTCCTAGTCTCCACCTACATACAATTAGATAATAAAAGATGAATATCATTCACCTTGAGAAAGACGGATAATTTAAAAAGTGAGAAAGACGGTAATTTTCTTACCAATACGGATAGAGGAAGCTAAGAGGGGAAGAATAAGACGAACTTACGTGAATTTGAGCAAGAAATGAAGGAGTAGCGACGAATCTAAGACGGATCAAAAATGGAGGCAAGGTTTTATGGGGTTTTCTTAGAGAAGAAGGAAGATGTTGTGTTTGTGTGAATGAAAATAGGTTAAGGGGAGTATGAGGGAGTATGAGGAAAAAAGTCAACAAAAGTCAATGTCGCCTTAAGACGGGATTCACATGGAATCTCGCGGAAATTCCAAATACGAACTCGGAAATTCTAAATTCGACTCGGAAAATTAAATTTACGATTAAAACTAAATTTAACTGAAAAGTATCCGTAAAAATATTTTTACTAGAAAAATAGGGTACATTTGCGGGTGTTACAATCACCCCACCTTTTAAAAAGTTTCGTCCTCGAAACTTGAGAGTAGAAAACAAAAGTATCATGGACAAGAGTCGGTTTTCAAAATTAATACGAAAACTTTTGTAAGGGAAAACATTTATGAAATGATGTCCTTCTCGATAACGGTTTTAAGGAAATTTTTCATAAGTGCGAAACTTTATTTACGGATCGCAGGAGTGCCCGTCGCGAACGAGTACTCTAGTTATCCAAATCAAAGCAATGTCGAAATAGTGAAATCGAAATTCAAAACAACGTTAGTAAGTGCAGGACTAGTCACCAGACGTCTCCAATAACAAGTCCAAACATCCAACCAAACACAAAATCCAAATATAAAAGCGAAAGAAATCTCGTTTCTTCAAAGAGAGGATACAAAGTCCATCTTTAGAGTTCTTTGAAAAGTTAAATTAGAAATACAATATGGAAATTCGAAGGTTTTCTCAAAGATAAAAGCAAAATAAGAAGGCATTACACGTACATAGAGCGACTCGCACATTTCACACACAATTAAGGGTAACGAAATATATACAAAACACGCAAAACGAAACAAATCGAACTCTTAGGGATAGGAAGATCACGATGAAATCGGCACGAAGATCTACAAGAATTCGACATCACTAACTCTTCTAATAAACTAGTCTTCAAGAGAATGCAATTTACCTTAATTACACCTTAATCATTCTAAATTGCTAAACTTTATAAACATTATTTACAACAATCCCAAATCAAGCATCAAACATAATTATCTAAGATTCAATTAGCCTCATCCAAAGTCTCACGACAAGGGAAAATCCACAATCCATTATCGGTTATAAGGATTCTTTAATACGCCATAACATCCTTAATTCGATTATTACTACGCCTGAAACCTCAAATATAAAGAGTCACATTAGAAAGCTATGGTGGTTACTAATCCTCAAGATAAATGAGTTCACCATTCTAACTCCATAATCCATAACAACTGAGCACTCACTATCCAACGCTTGCAACGAACATTTCTCAATTTCAAACTATGATTCCTTAAGAATAAAAGAGAATTACTAATTACAAACCACAAATGACCACTTACTTGGCAATTAGACAACCATTCAAATCATCTAATTCATCTAAACTCAAAATGAATCGATTTTCATTTATGACAATACTCCTCAAACTTTGGGTACCGGCTCAATTTCCCTAAAGCAAAGTCTCTTTTAGAATCCACCAATTAGAGACATCTAACTCCCAAATGACATACCAAGCAACCGTTATAATACCTAACAACAACAAACTATTATCATGATCAACTCAATTCTCAAAATAGCACTTCAATACCAAGCTCCAAATCTAAAACCACTAAGAGATGATACATTATCACTATTAGGATTCATCCTAGAGCTTAAGTCCTATTTCCCATGAATAAATACAACATGAAATTGGCTCAATCCAAAGACACATATTCTAGCTAAAGAATTCCAAAATACATTACACTTATTCTCTTAGCTTTACAAACGGAATATCCAATCCACTAGAGAAAAGATGAAGGAGCAACGAGATAGAAAACGATAAGGAATCTCAAGGAGAACACGGGAATAAATAAGGCACGAGATTACAAGAGAGGAACGCTGAAAATTATTGAGGTCAAGAAATAGACAAAGCAGATAGTAGAGGTATGAATATATCCGAGTAAGAAATAAGATACGAGCATGCGATTTCTTAAAGATCAATCTTGACAAAAACATTCAAGTATGGAAAGGAAAAAGGGATAATGGCACGAGTAAAGGTTTAAGGTTTAATCCACAAATTTCTCCTTTCAAACTTAGGGTGATAGTAAAGCAACTCATCCCAAACAAAGGTCTCTTACAAGGGACCATCGTACCACAAATCATCGGAGTAAGGTACACCTAGATTTAACAAATATATTACAACCCAATTAATCCGCCCTTTCATATAACACGGATTCCCAATTGCGGAATTGCAACTCAAGCATAATAACATTCTCTCAACTCCATAATTTGACACATTCCCAAAGGTTTCAAAAAACCGAAGAACCAATAAGGAATTCTCCATACTAATCTCTTTTCAACTCCTACGGCCACAAGGTAGAACACTGAACAAAACGTCATTATCAACATCATATAGCCCACGAGTTCATTATTAACAAAGTAAAACCTCAAGTCAAACATCATCATTAACGTCCCAAGGTATTTCCATCATAGCTCACATCATCGAATCTCGCTCATATCTATAATCCTCAAGTAATATGGTTCAACTTACAACGAAACCTTACTACTTCAAACTAGTCTCCGATGCCATAAGATAAGATCATATCTTTAAATCCAAGAACTAATAGCCAAATGCTTTCCACAAGCCTATACTCAC
>JAIUZE010071503.1:0-21467 GCA_022085475.1 Heliosperma pusillum | reverse complement strand
TAGAGAATTATGAGTATATGGCGTCTTGACCATTCTAATTCTAAATGAGTATCTTGGACCATGACATTGATAGGTCCGTACTGTCTTTAACGAGTATATGTTCACCGTCGATAGCTTTTGTGTCACTGGCTTGGCCTTTTGATACCAAGCCGGGGGCATGGCATCCTAAGAGTTTCCACTTTGGGGAAGGGAGCCAGCTTAAGTACTAGCCATCTCTGCTTAGGGGGTCGCCTAGCAGAGTTTCTCATGTACGGTTATGTAATGAGACAGGGAATGGGTTAGCTGTTGTCGCTAGTCTGATCAGTCTAGGACTAGGATGTTTTCCTACCTTGTGGTATAGCCTCGAGTTACAGAAGTCGACTATTGACTGGGCTAAGAACTTATGCCTGTTTGTAGAAGTATTGGTCTTTCATGTTTGTATGATTCTATGAGTTTTAGAAGGTGAGAGGCAAGCCGGCTAAGATTGATAGAGTTTGGATTACCGATTGTTAACTGATTCACATGTTACGTGGTGATTAGGGTTTGAGTGTATCATTGCCACGTTACAGGGTAACCTCTGAGCTAGCATACCAGCTTCCCTACCTCTTGTTATATTTTATTATCGGTTTCACATGATAGCTTTCATATGATAGGTTATATGTTAGTTAATTGTTTCATAACATGAAAAGCATATCATATATTTTTAAGTTTTGTATTTTTCATATACATTGCTTTTATGTTATTCATGTTTCATTAAACTCGACATTTCGTGGCTGGGAGAACTCGGAGTTACTCCCCACTGACTGTGGCTTCCGTGTTTATATTTAATGCGGTCGAACAGGTGGTGAATGCATATTTGGGGTACATTGACGAGCTAGCGAGCGAAGTATTTACCTTGGACCTATATTCGGTTCTTAGATTGTATATATTATACACTCGTTTTATTTCCGTATTTATACGGGAGATATGTCTCCCGTCTTGTATAATTTTTATGTATAATATTAATTTTCTTTTGTAATGAACCTTTTTTATTTCAGACACCTTCATTATGTATTTAATTTTTTTTTTTTCTTTCCGCAAATTTGAGGTGTCACAGTTGGTATAAGAGCATTTTGCCGCCCGACGCACGTTGTGTACCCTTGTATAAATAACTTGACTTAATAAAATTAATAAACTTGTGAGACTAGAATGGTAGGATGGGTTTTAGATTAGGATTTAGGATTATGTTGTAGTCATTTGTTTATGCTAATTGTTAGGAGAGTAATATTTGTTTTGTTTCTTAGGAAAGATGCGTTGACTCGGCTAGAAGAGATCGTGGTTAGTGCCAACCAGGTCCCTCCTCATAGAGAAGACAATTGCCAAGGAGGCTATGCTTGGGTGGCTAGCCAAATTGCTAGGAGCAATATTACGCCTTATGGTGGAATATGTGTTACCTAGAAGGAGTATGCTCTACCGAAGATTTGAAGATTTACAAACCTAATTGAAGTGTATTCCTTGTTCATTTTTGAATTCTCTCGTCCTTATAGTATTATGCCCTCTTCCTTCCATCTAGGTGCTTCTTTCTCTTCCAACCTATTTGCCTCTTGGAAATTTCTCTAGATAGTTCCTCCATCTTACTATTGGTATCCTTACCTCCCTCTTGTAACATTTTTATGGATGTCATCACCATCGGATTGTGGTATATTATACTTAGTCGGAAGAACTTTGAATCTTGTGGAATATTAGTGTTTGTTAGAATGAACTTGTGATTTGAGGAAAATGGTATAGATCTAATTTCACTCTATGGTGGTGAGAGTTGGTATCCTTGAGAAAGGTGTGGTAAGGTATGTTTAATGATTTTAATGCTAGATACTTGTCATGAATGGTGTGTAAATAGTTCATGATATTCGATGGTGTAAGATCGAATGAGTTGGCTAGGACTTCTTAACTCATTAGTAATTTAGTCTTTTGGACTTAGAAGTTTAGTATTGGTTTGAAGACCATGCTTATGATATGTCTATTTTGGAGTAAATAAGAAGTTTCGAATTTGGTACCTAACCATCCTATTAAGCTAGTTCCGTGTTTAGATGATTATAAGGATTTGAGGATAAACTTAGGAGGAAAGTCTCTTAGTGGTTTTAGACTATGAAAGCTTGAAGTTGCAATATCATTTCTTTTGAGGATCGAATCAAGCATAATGGTGGTTAGTTGTTGGGGTTAAGGATTTTAGTGGTTCTTTAAAGGTTACTTGGAAAAATAGTTGTTTTAAATGTTGGGCCCTAATGGGAATAATTACCTTGAGGAATTTTGGATTTGGATGACCAAACTTGAGGAATATTGTTATAAGCAAAAAAAAACCGATGTATTGAGAGTTTAGAAGAGATAGATAAATTGATTACGGTCACATTTGCCTATGTTTGGCAACAGTTAAGTGAAATAAGTTTTGTGTGACTAATCTCTTTGAGGTTTCGAGATTCAACTTTTGAGGATGAGAGGGTTCATTGTAAATAAGTTGGGGTAATGAATTTTTGGAATAAATTGGATTAAAGGATTTCATAGTGAGTCCTTTACTTTGTGGTTGTTAGCGGTCTTGTTTCCTTAATTATAAATATTTTGATGGTGATTTCCAATAATAGTTTCGATGGACCTTAGAAGATTTTAATTGAATTGGAATAATTGGGAATTGCTACTCGATGTGGCATGCTTATGAAATATCTTGGTAGGAATCCGATGATTGAAATGTTGAGGATATATTGCACTCTCTTGAGGACTAGTTTACTTGTACAGTTAGTATTGTCGAGTTACAATCGACATTAGAATTTTCATAGAGGGAAGATAGTATTGGGGTTCATCCTTCGTTCTTCTTTCTTCTTTCCTTCTTTCTTTCTTCTTTCTATTCGATTTATTCTTTCGAATATTCCGTTCCTTCTATCGAATATCAGTTCTTATAGGAAGATCATTAGAAGCTTTAGTTAGAAATTTTAGGCATAGATAGTAGAGTTATTACCTTTACTATGAAATTTTTAATTAAAAGTTTTTAGAAATGTTTTATGATTTCAAGTATTTTACCGTCAAGGAGTGTTGAGACTTGTTATTGGAGACGTTCGATAACTAGTTTTCTCATTTATTGATGCGAAAATGTATCTTTTAAGTCTTTGATTTGGACGACGAGGTTTTTGACGGCCGACGAGAACCTTCCGTTTCATTGATAAGACCCTGTATTTTTATTACAAGGATATTCTTAACAGTTTTGAATTGACCTACATATATGTTACTTTCCTTCTTCTAAGTTTCGAGGACGAAACTTTTTAAAAGGAGGGGTGATTGTAACAACCCGAAAAGTACCCAATTTTTCTAGTAAAAATATTTACTAACACTTTTCAGTAGAACTTAAGTTTTTAAAATAGGAATTTTTGTTCCGAGTCTTATTTTGAAATTCCGCGTTCGTATTTGGAATTTCTGAGAGATTTCATGAAAAGACCGTTTTTAGTCATCTTTGACTTTTCTTGACTTTTAAGTCGTCTTTGACTTTTCCTTGACTTTTTAAAGTCGTCATTGACTTTTTCTTGACTTTTAAGTCGTCCTAAACTTTTCTTGACTTTTAAGTCATCTTCGACTTTTCTCGACTTTTCAGTCAACTTTGACTTCCGTTGACTTTTCCCGACTCGCCTTATAAGTTTGAAGACCGAAATTTTATTTAAAAAAATAATATTTTTGATTTATTTTTATTTAGATTTATTAAGATTTATCATAATTTAATATAATTATTTTGAATTTATTCGGAATTTAAAGAATAACTTTTACGGTTTAATTCCGAACGTCATTTAACGATTCCCGAGTCATCGTAAATCCCGAAACAAAACCGAAACTCGACTTTGGCATGAGTCACACGCCCATGTCATCGTTTTCCACTCACTTGAGATATTTTATTTGTTTCGATTAAACTAATACAAATATCTTAGATATTTGTTACTTTATCGATCCGTCAGTTTAAATTACGCAAATCGATAAATCAGACCCGATTGCTCACCAAACCACACGGTTTTCCCTCCTCTCTTAGACCTTGATATTTTCTTTCTTTTCATTACAATAACATAATATCTTGATATTTAATTCAATTAACTTAATATCTAATTAATTACGGTAATATAATTATTATACCGAGTCAATTCCATAACAGCAATTTCAAAACCCAACTCACTATTTTGCTCTATATTACACGGCACTCCAACTCCCACTTTACTCACTAACAACTTTTCATTTTACAACAAATCAATTTAAGATCAAATAAATCGTTCTTCATCGTTCTTGAACGTTCTTCGTCGTTCTTCATCCGTTCTTCGTCGTTCTTGAGCAAAACCTTCATAAAACCTTCATTTCTTAATTAAATCCGTCCTAACTTATATTTCTAGGATCTCCTCTTCGCTCCCCATCTTCATGTACGGTTTTATTTCAATTCCGACAAAATCGTTTTCAACACTTTAATTATGGAAAATCATATTTTATTTCTAATAAAGTTATTCTTGTCATTTCTTATAGGGGAAGATTTTGAAGACGAGTTTGGTGACTCGTATATTTTGGGTGAAGATTAGTAGACGGGTTTCTTATTATATACTTCTTATTTTGGTGCTAATTGGTTTTGCTAGCTAAGGTAACGATTCCGAGTTACTCGACGGATATATGTTACATAGCTTTTGTTTTCTTTAGTTTTTGGTTCATCTTTAGTTTGTGTTCATATTATTATGATTTTATGATTTTTAGTTAGTAACATGATAAGTTGTTAATTTTATTATGTTGTATGAATTTATAAACATGCTAGTGTTCTTGACAAATTTTTATGGTTTCTTCATAATCATGATTTTTGTATGATTGATGGTTGTTTTGGATGTTTAAAAATGGATGTTGTTAATTAAAAACATGTTAGAATTAATTTGGAATTTGGGGTTGTTGTTTTGGTGGTGGCCGGAAAAGGGTGGTGGTGAACCGGACCAAACCAGCCGGTCCAGGCCGGTCCAGACCAGTCTGGGTTGGTCAAGGGTGGGTCCGGGTTTTGGTTTTTGGGTTGTGTCGATGTTTGATTGTTTGGTTGTTGTTTTGACGGGTTTTAATTAGGTTAAGCATGCGGGAAATAATTAGAAACGGTTTTTAGTAAAGATGATAGAAAATCTGCCAAAACAGCCCAAACAGGCCCGTGGGCCCATTCAGGCCCATGTTGGGTTCGGCCCAAAAATCAGCCCGTGGGTCCCACTTTGGGACTTGTGACGGTTTTTGAGTTATCGTCATTTTTATCGTGTTTGGTAATATTTAGCAAGTGGGAAATATTAATAAGTAAAATATTTAATTAAAAAGGTTTTTCATAAAATTATTATTTCTCACATGTGAGAAATTATAAGACGAGATCGTAGTTTAAATTTATATCCTTTAAGTCAAGCGGGGGGTTACGTAAAATGTAATAATTCACATGTTAGAAGTTTTAATAATATAACATGTAATGAATATGTTGATTTTATGTCTATGTGATAAAGACTCTGTTTCTAGACGGTTTGATCCAACGGGTTTGGTCAAACTAAGATCTAGTCAGCCCCGATTTGACTGATGACCCGTCGCGGGACTCGGGTCGGGGATTTGTCTTCAAGTATGGTTGTATTTAATTAATGAATTAGCCTGAGTAGATATGAGGCGATATGATATTTGATTATTATTGATATGCAATTAGTCACATGATAGGATGTTTTTCCCGTGACTGTTTTATTATATGGTTGGTGTCGTGTTGACTAAGTACCCATAGAGAATTATGAGTATATGGCGTCGTGACCATTCTAATTCTAAATGAGTATCTTGGACCATGACATTGATAGGCCATACTATCTTTAACGAGCATATGGAGTTTACAGCTTGATAGCTTTTGTGTCACTGGCTTGGGCCTTTTGATACCAAGCCGGGGGCATGGCATCCTAAGAGTTTCCACTTGGGGAAGGGAGCCAGCTTAAGTACTAGCCATCTCTGCTTAGGGGGTCGCCTAGCAGAGTTTCTCATGTACGGTTATGTAATGAGACAGGGAATGGGTTAGCTGTTGTCGCTAGGTCTGATCAGTCTAGGGCGAGGATGTTTTCCTACCTTGTGGTATAGACTCGAGTTACAGAAGTCTTCTATCGATGGTCCTAAGAACTTATGCCTGTTTCTAGACGGATTGGTCTTTCATGTTTGATGATTCTATGAGTTTTAGAAGGTGAGATGCAAGCCGCCTAAGATTGATAGAGTTTGGATTACCGATTGTTAACTGATTCACATGATTACGTGTTGATTAGGGTTTGAGTGTATCATGGCCACGTTACAGTGTAACCTCTGAGCTAGCATACCAGCTTCCCTACCTCTTGTTATATTTTATTATCGGTTTCACATGATAGCTTTCATATGATAGGTTATATGTTAGTTAATTGTTTCATAACATGAAAAGCATATCATATATGTTAAGGTTTTGTATTTTCCATATACATTGCTTTTATGTTATTCATGTTTCATTAAACTCGACATTTCGTGGCTGGGAGAACTCGGAGTTACTCCCCACTGACTGTGGCTTCCGTGTTTATATTTAATGCGGTTGGCAGGTTTGTGATGCATACATTGGGTACATTGACGAGCTAGCGAGCGAAGTATTTACCTTGGACCTATATTCGGTTCTTAGATTGTATATTATTATACACTCTTTTATTTCCGTATTTATACGGGAGATATGTCTCCCGTCTTGTATATTTCTTTTGTATAATATTATTTCCGTTTTGTAATGACCCTTTTTATTTATGACACCTTCGTTATGTATATAAATAATTTTTTTTCTTTCCGCAAATTTGAGGGTGTCACAGGTACGCTACATGCAATGACACCACCTTGTAAGTATACGACATTTGACGGCCGGGTCGATCAACGCAAAGCGTTCGCTTCCCAACTACGTCGTCATATCCCCACTTAAACATGCATAGAAGCATTAAGGATACATCTCCTCGTTCCGACATTCCAGTCTAACGAGCGAGGAGGTAGCTGGGGAATGAGAGTTCATATCACTTAACAATTAGTGCTCAAATCATAACATATGTAAAACCGACTAAAAGGGGGATATATCAAAAACTGTCAGGAAACATGTGATATAGGCGGATGGGATATCATATAATCTAAACATGAATATTTAAAGCTATTACGTAAATTTATACGACAATTGAACCGTTCAAACTATAATAAATGAAAGTATAGGAAAGGAATTAGAAGACAAAATACAGCGTGTGCCAGCCGGTCAAGGTGACCGACCGCCGGCTGGAACCTCAGTAACATTTGGAAACCATCAAAAATTTAGCGTGATCCAGCCGGTAAAGTGGACCGACTGCCAGCTACCCGGCTGGACCATATACCATTTGAGAATAAAAGGAAAGATAGGGGTGTGTCTCAGCCGGTCGGCTGATCGGCAGCCGGTCGGCTGACCGGCAGCCGGTCGGCCGGCTGAGACTCTCAATATACCAAATATACGTCGAAAATGCCAATTTCAAGTCAGTAACCTCCCAGTCGGTCAGCTGAGCGGCAGCCGGTCGGCCGGCTGAGACAACATATGCACGAAAATCATCACTCAACACCTATGAACATCAACAACCATCAACTATCATCATCAATTATCAATACTCATGAACAATTATCAACAAACAACAACCATCATCAACAAACACAAAGTCTATGAATAATCATCCTATTCTAAATACGTTTACTAACATCAAAATCACATTTATTCACGCATTGATTTCGAGTAACCCTTCACCGTTAGCTTTTCGCGTCTTCAATCTTCGTCTAGGTCCTCCTCCACTAGGTAGTAATCTTTGTCGAGGTCTTGAAGGTCTCCACCTACAATTAAACAACAAAAGATGAATATAATTCACCTTTGAGAAAGACGGATAAATTGAAAGATGAGAAAGACGGTAATTTTATTACCAATTAAGATAGAGGACGATAAGAGGGGAAGATTTTGACGAAAATTAGCAGATTTGAGTAAGTAATGAATGAGTAGTGACGATCTTGAGCTTGATCAAAAATGGGGTTTAGGGTTTTGGTTACTTGTTGAGGCAGAAGGAGTAAGTGGAAAAGTGAGTGAGGGAGTTAGGGTTCTAAGGGGATATAAGGTGAGTAAGTGGAAAAATATGGAAAAAGCCCAAAAGCGCCTTAAGGCGTAACTCACACGGAATTTCGTGTAAAGTCCGAATACGAACTCGGATTTGGTAAATTAGACACGGGAAATTAAGTTCTTGACTAAATCTAAAATTACGCTGAAAAGTATCCGTATAATATTTTTAAAATACAAATAGGGTACATTTGCGGGTGTTACACCTGGAGGTTCATGCTTTGATAGGCCTTTGATTTGCTACTTTTGCAAGAAGCCCGGTGTAAAACACGGATTGGTGATCCTTGCCAAAATGTGGCACATGGGGAACCACGGAGGGGCGCACTTGGATGGACAAGTGCAACGGGAGTTAATCCCCCAGCCAGCCAGAACCCCACAACAGGAACACAGAACAGTGCCACAACAGGAACACATGGCTTAGCAGCTCCCATACACCCAGGCAGGAGTGCCACAATAGGAACGCAGAGTTTACCACCTCCCATACACCCAAGCAAGAGACAAGAACAAGCCTCTACACAAGAAACAACAACCACAGCCAGGATAACCAGAGCAGGGTCTATACACAAGAAAACAGGCCAACCCAAGTCCACTATCAAGGCAGATATCATGCAACAGATGTCCAACCAAGGGCTCCAACTTTGTTTTCCATCAAGTTAAGGTCCTTAGCAAGACAAACGTCTAGGACACGTTTCCTTAATAAGTTCTAGAAGTCCACCTAAAACAACCTACCATATTGAAGGTCATTCTGAGGAAGTCAGCAGGAACAAGTCCAATCAAATCTGTCCAAGACTCCTTACTTTTGTGTGATCAACCTAGCATGAATAAGAACGTTGAGAAGGGTATCTAGTAGTCCCTCTCAACCCCCAAGATCAGCAGCAAACAGCCAGACAAAGGCTCCCCAAGGAATTGAGCAACATTACCATTTTAGGAAAGGGACAAGAACATTTTTCAGCAATGCTTTTCTGTCATTTTTGCAGTCTGTCCTAGCTCGTCCTATTAGCTGACTTTTGCATTTCATTTATCAGTATTTGTAAGGCTCTTTCAGCCCTTAGATTATGTTTATTTTCAAGGGTAGAGATCTATTATAATTGCCTATATAAGGCCTGCATTGTAACCTAAGAACTCAGACTTGATTAATGATTAAAAACTGAACTTTGTTCAATCACAAAACTATTAGAAGTGGCTTGAGTCTTGTTGTGTCTTTAAAGTACTTGTGTGTGGGTTAAATACATGGTATCTAAGGTTTACTGCTTGTGTGCTTGAACCTTAAACACATCCCTGCAGTCTGTGCTTGTGTGCTAAGATTGAAGGTACTATCTGTTCTGCCTGGCCTAGTGCAGGTTCCTTGAGTATTTGATTGCTTAAGTAAGTGTGTGAGGGAGTGTTAATCTTAGCTCCATTTGAGCCTCTGAAAACCTCTATTTTTGTAGATATTTCAGTTCAATTGGTTATCAGAGCTTTGGTTTGTGAGTTCATTTACCTAGCTACATTAAAAAATACAAAAAACCAACCATGAGTGAAGAGAGATTAGCAGGGCTTGAAACCACAGTTCATGGCCTTGCTTAAAATGTCACGGGGATTACAACATCCTTCAATGAATTCTAAGATGGTTAGCTAAACAATATTGGAAGAGGAGGTAGAGGTCGAGGAAGAGGAAGAGGAGCACCAATACCACCTGTTGGAGGAAGAAGGAGACAACATGTGGAACAAGAGGAGGCCTCAGACTCAGATGGCTCAGACTCAGATGGCTCAGAGCAGGTTCTTCCCAGACACCATGACAAAGACATAAAGGTAGAAATCCCTGACTTTCTAGGTAGCATGAACCCTGATGATTTCATAGATTGGTTAAGGTCAGTTGATAGGCTATGTCGCACACTTAATCAAAGATAAATAACCTAGACACAAATGAATGTAGTAATAGGGGTCGAACACAAGGAGATGGCAGTTACTATACAAGTTGTTATGGGGTGAATTCTATCAAAGTCTGTTATCGATTGGTTTGGGTGGGTTTATGAAACAAGAATAATAATAAAGGAAGAGTCTAGGGAAGTTGGGTCACACATGCGAATTATGTAAATGCTCAAGTCAAACTAGGAAATTGACAATAACGATAATTGTTTAGGCTAAAGACACCCACCTCTTGATATTAGTGTCAACCATAGATCGGGTCCTCATGAACTCTCGCTTTGGCTAGGTCGATCTACTAACACATGCTTAGTCTAATTCAATTCTGTGCCTCTCGACTTATAGAAATAATTAACAAATTTAATCAAGGATTTTGATTAATAATCAAAGACTAACAATAAAATGGAAGCATGTGATAGAAACAACTATTTGATATCATAACATCTCATTTCAACAATTGCAAATATTATTTATGCATGGCTTCCCTAATTCCCTAGACAAAGTAACTACTCTTGCATGATGATAACTAATCTAATAACAAATGATAAAGTAACCATGATAACTAACTAATAATGGAAATGACAAAGGAAATATCAAAAGAATACAAGAAATAGAATTACCTCAACAAAGGAAATAAAACTTGGAATTGAAGAACACAATGGAACTAAATAACTTGCAAATGAATTTGTAATATAAATTGAAATACTTAAAATAATTATTTCTAACAACTAATGAAAACTAAACTATTCTAAACCTAATCTAATGACTAATGATATTATGTAAAAGAGTGTTTTTAGAGTGTAGAATGACTTACAAGATTGATAAAAAAAGGTGATAAAAAGATTCCCCTAAGTGTCGAAGACCCTGTCCTTTATATAGGCAGAGAAACTTGAAACGAAAACATTCCACAGACCCCAAACCCCGATCGGGGAATGGAAACCCCGATCGGGGTTTCACTAATCCGGGTACATTTGCTTAATTGCTCAATTTAATGCTTAAGGAATCCTATGTTATGCCTTTAAGCTCCTTAATTCTCCGGTTAATTGCATAGTCTTGGTATCTCATGAGCATCCAAAGAGCATCCCTATGATGAGTTTTGTGGACTCCTTCCATTGGGCTTCATTTTTGGTTTATCATTTGCATATCAACCCATTTCACAAATCTTCAAGCTTGGCTTGTCATTCTCCATTCCATCCTTCCATGGTCCATCTTTCTTCCATTAGCTTGGTGGACTTTGGTGCTTGTTAATGTGCTAGGAAAAAGCCTCTAAATGCTTAGATTCCTACAAAATGTAACAAACACATGCAATACACCTAGAACACGTAATTAGCTCACAAATATACTAAACAAAGTCTAATAATCAAATAAACCGAGCTAAACTAGGGAGTTAATGTAACAACCCGAAAAGTACCCTATTTTTCTAGTGAAAATATTTTACGAATACTTTTGAGCCTGTTTAAATTTTTAAAATAGGATTTATTGTTTCGAGTCGTATTTTGAAATTCCGAGTTCGTATTTGGAATTTCTGAGAGATTTCATGAAAATCCCGTTTTTTGTCATCTTTGACTTTTCTTGACTTTTAAGTCGTCTTTGACTTTTCTTGACTTTTAAAGTCGTCATTAACTTTTCTTGACTTTTAAGTCGTCATAAACTTTTCTTGACTTTTAAGTCATCTTTGACTTTTCTTGATTTTTAAGTCAACTTTGACTTTCGTTGACTTTTTCCGACTCGCCTTGTAAGTTTGAAGACCGAAATTTATTTAAAAAATAATGTTTTTAATTTATTTTTATTAGATTTATTAGAATTTATGATAATTTAATATAATTATTTTGAATTTATTCGGAATTAAAGAATAACTTTTACGGTTTAATCCCGAACATCATTTAACTATTCCCGAGTCATTTTAAATCCCGAAACAAACCCGAAACTCGACTTTGGCATGAGTCACACGCCCATGTCATCTTTTTCCACTTACTTTTGATATTTTCATTCTTATGATTAAACTAATAATAATATCTTAGATATTTATAACTTTATCGATCCGTCAGTTTAAATTACGCAAATCGAGTAAAATCAGACCCGGTTCCTACCTATTCCACACGGCTCCTCCACCCTCTCTTAGGCCTTGATATTTTCTTTCTTTTCATTACAATAACATAATATCTAGATATTTAGTTTAATTAACTTAATATATAATTATATCTAATCAATTACCGTAATATAATTATTAAACCCGAGTCAATTCCGTAACAACAATTTCAAAACCCGACTCATTATTTCTTCTATAACTACACGGCCACTCACCCACTTTACTCACTAACAACCTTTTCATTTTACAAAAATCAACTTAAGATCTAATTAACACTTTCTTTAATCGTTCTTCATCGTTCTTCGTTCTTCGTCGTTCTTCATTGTTCTTCGTCGTTCTTGAGCAAAATCGTCATAAAACCTTCATTTCTTACTCAAATCCGTCCTAACTTATATTTCTAGAATCTCCTCTTCGCTCCCCATCTTCAAGTACGGTTTATTTTCAATTCCGACAAAATCGTTTTCAACACTTTAATTATGGAAAATCAAGTTTTTAATTCTAATAATGTTTTTCTTGTCATTTCTTATAGGGGAATATTTTGAAGACGAGTTTGGTGACTCGTATATTTTAGGAGAAGATTAGAAGACGGGTTTCTTATTTTTCTTTAGTTCTTATTTTGGGTGCTAATTGATTTTCTAGCTAAGGTAACGATTCCGAGTTACTCGACGAATCAATGTTACATACTTTAGTTGTTGTTTATGATTTACGGTTTTTAATTAGTAACATGATAAGTAATCATTTTTATTATGTTGTATGAATTTATGACATGTTTGGTGTTCTTGACATGTTTGAATGATTTGTTCATAATCATGATTTTTGTATGGATGATTGTTAAAATGGTTGTTTTTAATTAAAAACATGTTAGAATTAATTTGGAATGGATGTTGGTGTTGGACCGTGTAGGGGGCTGTTTAGAGGGCTGGAAACCGGTCCAAACCAGGCCGGTTCAGGCCGGTTCAGACCCGGTCCAGCCCGGTCTGGTTGGTCCGTGTTTGGTCCTTGTGGGTTGTGTCGATACTTGATTGTTTTGTTGTTGTTTTGACGGGTTTTAAATATGTTAAGCATGCGGAAAATATTAAGAAACGGTTTTTAGAAAAGATAACCAAAACCGGTCCAAAATGAACCGTGGGTCCCCTTGGACTTGTGACGGTTTTTGATTATTGTTATTTTATCGTGTTTTGTAATATTTAGCAAGTGGGAAATTTTAATAAGTAAATTATTAAATTAAAAGCTTTTCAATATATATTATTATTTCTCACATGTTAGAAATTATAATACGTGATGGTAGTTTAAATTGATATCCTTTAAGACAAGCGGGTTTTTGTATGATTTAATAATTCACATGTTAGAAATAGAAGGAAATAGCATGAAATGAATGTGATATTCTTATGTTCAAGCCTCGATGGCTAAGACTCTGTTTCTAGCCGGTTTGACCAAACGGGTTTGGTCAAACTACGATCTAGTCAGCCCCGTTTTTGACTGATGACCCGTCGCGGGACTCGGGTCGGGGATTTGTCTTCAGGTAAGGTTTTATTTAATGAATGAATGAATGAGCCTTAGTAGATATGAGGCGATATGATATTTGAATATGAGTTATATGCAATTAGTCACATGATAGGAAGTTTTTCCCGTGACTGTTTGATTGTATGATATATGTCGTGTTGACTAAGTACTCATAGAGAATTATGAGTATATGGCGTCTTGACCATTCTAATTCTAAATGAGTATCTTGGACCATGACATTGATAGGCCTTACTATCTTTGACGAGCATATGGAGTTTACAGCTTGATAGCTTTTGTGTTCCCGGCTTGATGGATCTCCAAGTTGGGGCATGGCTGCCATTGCTTCCACTTTGGGGATGGAGCCAGCTTAAGTACTAGCCAACCCTTTGGTGGATCTTCTTAGGGTACTCATGTGGTTGTATCATGAGTCTTGGGTGCGATGTTTTTCCGCATTTCTCTGGGTCTGCGCAGTCTAGGATTAGGGTAGAGTTGTATCTTGGCCATGTTATTAGGGTAACCTCTGAGCTAAGATATGTGCTTTGGATCTGGGCCATGTTTTAAAGGTAACCGCTGAGCCCAGATGTGTGCTTGGTATTTTGGCCATGTCATTAGCGTGACCGCTGCGCCTAAATATTTAAGTATATCCTACCTCGTGGTATAGACTCGAGTTACAGAAGTCTTCTATTGACTGTACTAAGAACTTATGCCTGTTTGTAGAAGTATTGGTCTTTCATGTTTGTATGATTCTATGAATCTTAGAAGGTGAGATGCAAGCCGGCTAAGGTTGATAGAGTTTGGATTACCGGTTGTTAACTGATTCACATGATTACGTGTTGATTAGGGTCGAGGGTATCAAGGCCATGTTTTAAAGGTAACCTCTGAGCTAAAATACCAGCTTCCCTACCTCTTGTTATAGATCGATAACGGATTCACATGATAGCTTTCACATGATAGGATATATGTTAGTTAATTGTTTCATAACATGAAAAGCATATCATATATGTTAAGGCTTTGTATTTTCCATATACATTGCTTTTATGTTATTCATGTTTTATTAAACTCGACATTTTGTGGCTGGGAGGACTCGGAGTTACTCCCCACTGACTGTGGCTTCTGTGTTTATATTTAATGCGGTTGGCAGGTTTGTGATGCATACTTGGGTACATTGACGAGCTAGTGAGCGAAGTATTTACCTTGGACCTACATTCGGTTCTTAGATTGTATATTATTATACACTCTTTTATTTCTGTATTTATACGGGAGATATGTCTCCCGTTTTGGATAATTCTTATGTATAACATTATTTTCCTTTTATTATGAACCTTTTTATGTATGACACCTTTGTTATGATGAATATATTTAATAGTAGGTTCCGGTTTTAAAATTTACCGATTTTCACTAAAGTGAACCTACTAGAAACGTATTCTCATCTTTTATTTATTTAAATTATTGTTTTATCTTTCCGCAAATTTGAGGGTGTCACAGTTAAACTATATATAAAATGGACTCATCAAACTCCCCCAAGTTAAACCCTTGCTTGTCCTCAAGCAAGCACACAATATAATGTATAACAAGGACAAGGTGCAAGAAATAATCATCCCATCCAAATGCAATTCTCGACTAGTAGCTTTAAAGCACAATGTATCAAATCCCGAAACAACTTGGGCATAGGGAAAATGCAATACATGGATGAGATTTACACGACGGCGTGGTATTAAGGACTTCACATGGAAATTTCAACTCTTGCATGATCTTTAATTGACATTGGACTTCTCACAGGATACCACTCACACTCATGAATTGAATATGGCAAATATATGTGAATGACACTCTCCTATCTACGACTCAAGAGAATGCGCCCACAATCTAGTATGGTAAACATTCCAAGTCCCACATGACAATGCTAAATAAGAATGCACACAAAGAAGTCAAGAGAAGAGACAAAAGAGGCTATGGTAATGGGTAGAAGGTGGACAAACAAGTTTGGTTATGTGGAGTTAAAAGTCAAGCTAACAACCATCCAAATAATCAAAGAGTGCTCAAATAACCCAAAACCAATCCCATAGCTACAGCCCATTGATCCAAAACAGCATATGACTCAAACTAATACTTTTACAACACAAAAAATGAACTTCCCAACTCAATTACTTCATACATATGGAAGTATCATTCTCATCTCTGTTTCTTCTTTCTACTTTTCTTTCCATCCTTCTTTTTCATTTTTCTTTTTCATTTTTCAAGCTTCTTTCTTTTATTTTTCTAACATTTCTTTTCAATTCTTTTCTTTCTTTATTTTCCAAAACCACAACGGGAATCAGTAATACCGTCAACTTCACATCATCAACAATATTATAATATAAGACAAATCCCATGACAAAAGAACCCTAAACTCAGCAAGATGGTTACTAGCTCAACAAGGTAGGCAATTTGGAATGTAGCTAGAAACAAACATGGGGTAGCATATAGTGAGAAAAGGCTCAATGTGGGTGATGCATGTGAGAAATCATACCAATAAGGCTTCATGTGCAAACTATAATGGCATGTCTATGAAGAAGGAACAAATGCCATTTTTGTGCGTTTTAATGTAACGCACACTAGCTAGAAACAAACATGGGGTAGCATATAGTGAGAAAAGGCTCAATGTGGGTGATGCATGTGAGAAATCATACCAATAAGGCTTCATGTGCAAACTATAATAGCATGTCTAAGAAGAAGGAACAAATGCCATACTTGTGCGTTTTAATGTAACGCACACCAAGAGGAGAAACTACACACATCTAGATGAGACCGAGTATATATGCATCGGCCAATGGAGGGTCTACCTTACCATTGATAAGGGTAAAGTCGCGTCACCTTAATCAAAGTAAACCAAATTCACAACTAACTAATAGTCAGCGGTAAGCAAGGTATCGAATCCACAGGGAGGCGGTAGTAATCTAATCTGTTAAACTAGGTTTGTCTCTGAAGTAACAATTTCGGGGTTTAAATTGGTATTTCTAAACTAATAGCAAACAATAACAATAAACGATAACTAATAGCAAATAATAACAATAACTAAAAGCAAGCAATAATAATAAAAAGTCTAAACAATAAGATTAAAGGTCTAGGGTCTCAGGTTCACTAGGATTATTGTTCAGGGGTAAAGGTGTAATCAACTATCATGCAATAAAGTTATCTAAGGTCACAAGATTGGTCGATTCAATTATGCCCTTTAGATCTACGATTAACATGCGATCGCTATCATTAAACGAGTTCTATTCAATTATCGTAGCCTATCTTAGTCTTAACCCGGTCGGTGTCAATCCTAATTCGCGAGACTAGTTAATTAATCCTGGCCAGTAATCAAACAACTAGAATTAAAATGATAATCAAACGATAACCATGCAGTTGCAATTCAATCAATTAATCTACCCCTTCTAACAATCCTAGATCCCCTTTCAACCCTAGAAAGGAATTTAGCTACTCATAACAATATAAATAACAACAATAATAATTAAAGTAAACATGATTAACAACAATGAAAGGAATAACAAAGAACAATTAAAGAACTACAAGGTAATTAATTAAATAACGAAGAAAGATTGAAGAATACCGATTACAAGTTGAACTAAAGACAATCGTCTTGATGAATAAAATCCAGAGGCAAAGAAAGTTAAATTAGGTTTTCTAATATTAAAGCCTGAAAAGCATGAAAGACGAGCTTTTCTTTTATAATACAAAACTAATCAATTAGGTTAAAGTTTAGGAAAATATGAAAAGCCGCCGAAAAACTAGCTAGGTTGCTCGATTGAGCAAAGTGATTCTCCTTGATCGAGCATGACAACTGGAGTGTAAACTACTAAGGCTTGTGAGTTTAAGAGATGCTTTACTATGCTTACTAAAACTGAAAACAAATACAAACAGAAATGGAGGCTGTTTTAGAGAGAGTGGTTTATATTAACTAAAATTCAAAGGATTTGACTTAGAGAGCTTCCCCTACAGCATAGCACAAGAGAAAAGCCTAAAAGACTGGGTTTTGAGACAGGTTTAGAGTATTACAGCAATACACAAACACCCTAGACTTAGACTCAACAGCAAGCAAGTTAATCACAGCAATGCACATATTTAACTTGACTCACAAAGCAAGGCACTGATCAGACACCTTGAAGATGTATCAGGCTTGACTCAAACTACAGCACTTAGCACAAGTTTGAAAGTTTTGAGAGATTTATCAAAGTTAATTCATTCATAAAAGTCTGCCTAAAACAATACAAAAGACCCTCCTTATATAGGGTGGCTGATACAATGTGAACCTTTGGATGTAAGATCCATCTAAGGGCCAACTTTGGGCTTGAACTACTACAACAACTAACTAATTAAGAGCCTCACAAGAGGACGAGTTTAACAACTAGCTAGTATAGACACAAAGACATAAAACAGACTGATGCAAAAAAGCAATAAAGCAGTTTTTGGATTTTTCCTGAAATGAAAATCTGTTGTTCTTGTTGTCTTGCTGCCTTCCTCTGGGTGTTTTGCTGCTCCTTGGGACTCTCCACTCTTATTAGAACGTAGATAAACCTGCCTTGGATGAGGACAAGTTGACTTAGACAAAAGGAAACCACATCTGGACTTGTACTTTCTCTGCTATGATGCTCATTGGACTCTAGCTTAGGGCTGCTTGTAACTTGAATTTTTGCTAGACTTCTAAAGGAACTCTCCTGGACAAACTTGTTGATTAATTAGTTGGCTTGATGGTAGGCCATGGTGGGGGTGGCTGGGATGCTCTGGTGTACCTCCTTGGTGCTGGGTTTGCTAACTGGTCTGCTGAGCTCTGACTGGCATTGTTTCTGGTTTGTGTGGGGAATGTGGACTGAAATGGATCTTGGCATGGCTTGGTGAGCCCTGGACTATCTTCCTCAATGTCTTGGCTTGGTTTGGCTTGAATTTGGCTTGCCATGGCTTGTTGTTTGGCCCTTGTGACTCGAGCTTCCATCTGAGGGGGTCTTGGGGTCATGCTTGTCTGGCTTGTGGCTTGATCATCAAGGCCCCTTGGGTGAGCTCTTGCTGCAGCCTCTCCAGGTTGAAAAGGGCTTGACCTCAAGCGTGTGTCTTCCTCTCCCTCAGAGTCTTCATAGAAGGGGCTAAGGTCTCCAACATTGAATGTCCCATGAACTGCATATATTCTGTAGGCATTAGGACCTATCTTCTCCATGACTTGAAAAGGACCATCTGCTCTTGGCTCTAGCTTATTCTTTCTTTTGGAAGGGAACCTTTCTTTCCTTAGGTTGATCCACACTAAGTCTCCTGGTGCAAAGTCTTTCTTGACCTTAGGAACCTTGGCATTCTTTTTGTATAGATCATTGGTCCTCTCAATTTGTTTTCTGACTGATTCATGGAGTTTAAGCATTTACTCCACCCTCTTCTTGGCATCATAGTGGATCTCTGACCTGCACACATTAGATAAATTCAAAGGCATTAAGGGGTTAGTACCATAGACCACTTCAAAGGGGGAGTGGCATGTGGCTGCTGATGGAGCTCTATTGAAGGAGAACTCTGCTTGAGCCAGCTTTAAATCCCAATCTTTGAGAGATTTGCTGACTATACAACTCAAGATCCTTCCCAAGGTCTTGTTGGTCACCTCAGTTTGTCCATCTGTTTGAGGATGATGGGAGGTGCTAAACAACAACCTGGTGTTAAGCAGCTTCCACAATGTTCTCCAGAAATGACTCTTAAACTTTGTGTCTCTGTCAGATACAATAGTTCTTGGAACTCCATGTAACCTTACCACCTCATCAAGATAGAGCTCTGCCACACTCACAACATCCTTAGTTTTCTTACAGGCAATGAAATGTGCCATCTTGCTGAACCTATCCACAAGTACCCTGATAGAATCTTTCCCTCTTGCTGTTCTAGGCAATGCTACTATGAAATCCATACTTACATCCTCCCAAGGCCTACATGGGACCGGTAGGGGAGTGTAAGGTCCTGCCTGAAATGAACTCTTGGCCTTTTGACAGACTCCACACCTCCTGAGCACTATTTGGACCTCTCCCATCATCTTAGGCCAGTAGAACTGATCCTGCAGTATATCCACAGTCTTCTGAACCCCAAAGTGTCCTCCAAGGCCACTTCCATGCACTTACTTGATCAATAGACTCCTATAAGACCCTCTGGGAACACACAGCTTATTTCCTTTGAACAGGAATCCATTTTGTAGAGTGTAGGGTGAATCAATGGTCCTTGTTCCCTCTTTCTGTGCTAACCAATCTTCTGCAAAGTCTGGGTCTTCCTGATACATATCCTTCATGAACTCAAATCCAAGAACCCTTTGCTCCATGGTTGATAGCAGAGTGTATCTTCTAGACAATGCATCAGCTACCACATTTTGTTTTCCTTCTTTGTATTTGCTAGAAAAGGTGAATGACTGGAGGAACTCCACCCACTTAGCATGCCTGTGACTGAGCTTATGCTGACCTCCTATATATTTCAATGCCTCATGATCAGAGTGTAGGACAAAAGGCTTGGGCTTCAGGTAATGACTCCAATGCCTTAGAGCCCTGATAAGAGCATAGAACTCTTTATCATATGTAGAATAGCTCAGCTTGGCACCACTTAGCTTTTCACTAAAATAGGCTACATGTTTCTTCTCTTGGATGAGGACAGCTCCAATTCCCACTCCACTTGCATCACATTCAACCTCAAATAGGCAACTAAAGTCTGGTAACCTGAGGATAGGTGCACTGCACAAGAGTTTCTTTATGTATTTGAAAGCCTGCAAGGCATTCTCAGTCCAAGTGAACTCTCTTTTCTTCATACATTCAGTGAGGGGTGCTGCAATGGTGCTGAAGTTCTTAATGAATCTTCTGTAGAAAGATGCTAAGCCATGAAACCCTCTCACTTCTGTGATGTTCCTAGGAACAGGCCAAGACTAAACAACAATGATCTTGTCTTGATCCACTGAAATGCCTCTACCAGACACCACATATCCTAGAAATTTAACCTCCTCAGTCATAAAGGTACATTTCTCAAGCTTCCCAAAGAGTTTACCCTCCTTAAGTATCTCAAACACATCCTCAAGGGCAACTAAAGTCTGGTAATCATCCTTGCTCTTGCTGTAGATGAGAATATCATCAAATTATACTACCACAAATTTCCCTAGGCAAGGCCTAAGCACCTCTGTCATTAATCTCATGAAGGTACTTGGGGCATTTGACAGGCCAAAAGGCATGACAAGCCACTCATAGAGGCCATGCTTTGTTTTGAAAGCTGTCTTCCACTCATCTCCTTCTCTGATCCTCAATTGATGGTAGCCTTGCCTTAAATCAATCTTAGAAAAGAACCTTGATCCACTCAGCTCATCCAACATGTCATCAAACCTAGGTATAGGGAACCTATACTTGACTGTGATGTTATTGATAGCCCTGCTACTATGCACATCCTCCAAGTTCCATTCTTCTTAGGGACCAATAATGCAGGCACGGCACATGGACTTAAGGACTCCCTTACAAACCCTTTACTCATCAACTCTCCAACCTGTTTCTGCAGCTCTTGTGTAGCCTTAGGATCACATCTATATGCTGGTCTATTAGGTAGTACAGACCCTGGCACAAGGTCTATCTGATGTTCAATTCCTCTCAAAGGGGGTAAGCCATCAAGAAGTTCCTCTGGGAACACTTCCTTGAATTGATCAATGAGGGGCTTAACTTCTGCAGGAACTACTTTAGACTCCCATTCATGAACCTCCTTTGATAGCAGCATCAACACAGGTTGTTCCTCACTAAACTCTTTGACCATTGCTGATTCAGATAGGAACAAGACTCCACTAAAGTCTTCAGCCATACTGGGACTCCCATAACTCTTCTGATTAGGTGGCAA
>JAIUZE010071501.1:0-10260 GCA_022085475.1 Heliosperma pusillum | reverse complement strand
CAAAATAATAAGAACTAAGAAAATAAGAAACCCGTCTTCTAGTCTTCTCCTAAAATATACGAGTCACCAAACTCGTCTTCAAAATCTTCCCCTATAAGAAATGACAAGAAAACATTATTAGAACTTAAAACTTGATTTTCCATAATTACAGTGTTGAAAACGATTTTGTCGGAATTTAAAATAAAACGTACTTGAAGATGGGGAGCGAAGAGGAGATCCTAGAAATATAAGTTAGGACGGATTTAATTAAGAAATGAAGGTTTTATGAAGGTTTTGCTCAAGAACGATGAAGAACGGATGAAGAACGCGAAGAACGCTCAAGAACGATTACAGAAAGTGATATTTTGATCTTAATTTGATTTGTTGAAAAATGAAAAGTTGTTTGTGAGTAAAGTGGAGTGTGTGAGCCGTGAGTTTATAGAGCAAAATAGTGAGTTGGTTTTGAAATTGTTGTTATGGAATTGACCCGGTATAATAATTATATTACCGTAATTAATTAGATATGAAGTTAATTGAATTAAATATCAAGATATTATGTTATTGTAATGAAAAGAAAGAAAATATCAAGGTCAAAGAGAGAGGAAAAACCGTGTGATATGGTGACTGTCGTGTCAGTTTTGTAAACGATTTGCGTAATTTTCGTTAACTGATCGATAAAGTTAATAAATATCTAGATATTTTGATTAGTTTAATCAAAATAAATAAAATATCTAATTGTGAGTGGAAAGCGATGACCCGCGCGTGTGACTCATGCCAAAGTCGAGTTTCGATTTTGTTTCGCGCTTTACGATGAGTCGGGAATAGTTAAATGACGTTCGTTTAAAACCGTAAACGTTATTCGTTAAATTCCGAATAAATTCAAAATAATTATATTAAATTATGATAAATCTTAATAAATCTAAATAAAAATAAATCAAAAATATTATTTTTTTAAATAAAATTTCGGTCTTCATACTTATGAGACTAGTCGGGAAAAGTCAACGGAAGTCAAAGTTGACTGAAAAGTCGAGAAAAGTCAAAAATGACTTAAAAGTCCAGAAAAGTTTATGACGACTTAAAAGTCGAGAAAAAGTCAATGACGACTTTAAAAGTCAAGGAAAAGTCAAAGACGACTTAAAAGTCAAGAAAAGTCAAAGATGACTAAAACGGTCTTTTCATGAAATCTCTCAGAAATTCCAAATACGAACGCGGAATTTCAAAATAAGACTCGGAACAAAAATTCCTATTTTAAAAACTTAAGTTCTACTGAAAAGTGTTAGTAAATATTTTTACTAGAAAAATCGGGTATATTTCGGGTTGTTACATTCACCCCTCCTTTTAAAAAGTTTCGTCCTCGAAACTTAGAAGAAGGAACGTAACATATATGTAGGTCTATTTCACAACTGTTAAAAATATACTTGTACTATAAATATAGGATCTTATCAATGGAACGGAAGGTTCTCGTCGGCCGTTAAGAACATCGACGTCCCAAGTCAAAGACTTAAAAATATACATTTTCGCATCAATAAATGAGAAAACTAGTTATCGAACGTCTCCAATAACAAGTCTCAACACTCCTTGACGGTAAAATACTTGAAATCATAAACATTTCTAAAAGCTTTTAATTCAAAAATTCTATAGTAAAAGTAATCACCCTACTATCTATACCTAAAACTTCTAACTCAAGCTTCTAATATCCTTATCTATACTAGATGACATTGATAGAAGAAACGAAATATTCGAACGAATAAATCGAATAGAAAGAAGAAAGAAAGAAGAAAAGAATAAAGAAAAACGAAGGAGGAACCCCAATACTATCTTCCCTCTATGAAAATTCTAATGTCGATAGTAACTCGACAATACTAACTGTACAAGTAAACTAGTCCTCAAGGGAGGGCAATATATCCTCAACATTTCAATCATCGGATTCCTACCAAGATATTTCATAAGCATGCCACACCGAGTAGCAACTCCCAATTATTCCAATTCAATAAAAATCTTATAAGGTCCATCGAAACTATTATTGGAAATCACCATCAAAAATATTTATAATTAAGGAAACAAAACCGCTAACAACCACAAGGTAAAGGACTTACTATGAAATCCTTTAATCCAATTTATTCCAAACACTCATTACCTCAACTTATTTACAATGAATCCTCTCATCCTCCAAAGTTGAATCTCGAAACCTCAAAGCGATTAGTCACACATAACTCGATTCACTTCACGTTTGCCAAACATAAGGCAATGTGACCGTAATTAATTTATTTATCTCTTCCAAACTCTCAATACATCGGTTTTCGCTTATGTCCATATTCCTCAAGTTGTGTCATCAAATCCAAATTCCACAAAGTATTAATTCCCGTTAGGGTCCAACCTTTAACGACAACAAATTCTCAAGTAACATTAAAATCACTAAATTTTCTAACCACAACTACAACTATTATTAAGCTTATTTCGATCCTCAAAAGATATTGCAACTTCAAGTTTTCATAGTCTAAAACACTAGGAGAATTTCATCTCAAGTTTATCCTCAAATCCTTATAATCATCTAAACATGAAACTAGTTTAATAAGATGGTTAAGTACCATATTCGAAACTTCTTATTTACTCCAAAATAGACATATCATAAGCATGGTCTTCAAACCAATGCTAAACTTCTAAGTCCAAAAGACTAAATTACTAATGAGTTAAGAAGTCATAGCCCACTCATTCGATCTTACACCATCGAATATCATGCACTATTTACACACAATTCAGGACAAGCATCTAGCATTAAAATCTTTAAACATATTTTATCACACCTTCCTCAAGGATACCAACTCTCACCACCATAGGTTGAAATTAGATCTATAACATTTTCCTCAAATCACAAGTTCATTCTAACAAACACTAATATTCCACAAAATTCAAAGTTCTTCCGACTAAGAATAATATACCGCATACCAATGGGGTGACATCCATACCAATGTTACAAGAGGAAGGTAAGAATACCAATGGTATAATGGATGAACTATTAAGAGAAATTTCCAAAATGTAAATAGGTTGGAAGAGAAAGAAGCCCCTAGATAGAAAGAAGAGGGCATAATATTATAAGGACGAGAGAATTCGCAGGTGAAGAAAGAATTCACTTCAATTAGGCTTTATAAATCTTCAAATCTTCGGTAGAGGATACTCCTTCTAGGTAACACATATTCCACCATAAGGCGTAATATTGCTCCTAGCAATTTGGCTAGCCACCCAAGCATAGCCTCCGTGGCAATTGTCTTCTTTATGAGGAGGGACCTGGTTGGCAGTAACAACGAACTCTTCTACACGAGGTCCAACCATCTTCATAAGAGACAAAACAAATTAAGTTACTCCTAACAATTAGCATAAACAAATAGACTACAACATAAATCCTAATCTACCCATCCTACCCTTCTATCTCACAAGTTTATTATTTATTAAGGTCAAGTTATTTATGCAAGGGTACACAAACGTGCGTCGGGAGCAAAATAGCTCTGATACCAACTGTGACACCCTCAAATTTTGCGGAAAGAAAAAGATAATTTAAATACATAATGAAGGTGTCTGAAATAAAAAGGGTCATTACAATACGGAATAATATTCTACAAAAGAAATATACAAGACGGGAGACATATCTCCCGTATAAATACGGAAATGAAAGAGTGTATAATAATATACAATCTAAGAACCGAATATAGGTCCAAGGTAATACTTCGCTCGCTAGCTCGTCAATGTACCCAATGTATGCATTCACCACCTGTTCGACCGCATTAAATATAAACACGGAAGCCACAGTCAGTGGGGAGTAACTCCGAGTCCTCCCAGCCACGAAATGTCGAGTTTAATGAAACATGAATAACATAAAAGCAATGTATATGGAAAATACAAAACTTAAACATATATGATATGCTTTTCATGTTATGAAACAGATAACTAACAAATAACCTAGCATGTGAAAGCTATCATGTGAAACCGATAATAAACTATAACTCGAGGTAGGGAAGCTGGTATGCTAGCTCAGAGGTTCCTCTCAGAAACATGGCCATGATACACTCAAACCCTAATCAACACGTAATCATGTGAATCAGTTAACAACCGGTAATCCAAACTCTATCAATCCTAGCCGGCTTGCATCTCACCTTCTAGAACTCATAGAATCATACATACATGAAAGACCAATACTTCTACAAACAGGCATAAGTTCTTAGTACAGTCGATAGAAGACTTCTGTACCTCGAGGCTATACCACAAGGTAGGAAAACATCCTAGTCCTAGACTGATCAGACCTAGCGACAACAGCTATTCCGTTCCCCGTCCCATGACATAACCGTCTATGAGAAACTCTACTAGGCGGCCCCCTAAGCAGAGATGGCTAGTACTTAAGCTGGTTCCAACCCCAAAACGGATTAGGCAACCATGCCCCGACTTGGATATAAACCCACCAAGCCGAGACACAAAAGCTATCAAGCGGCAAACTCCGTATGCTCGTTAAAGATAGTACGGGCCTATCACTGTCGTGGTCCAAGCTACTCATTTAGAATTAGAATGGTCAAGACGCCATATTCTCATAATTCTCTATGGGTACTTAGTCAACACGACACCAACCATAAAATAAAACAGTCACGGGAAAACATCCTATCATGTGACTATTTGCATAGCAATAATAATCAAATATCATATCGCCTCATATCTACCAAGGCTAATTCATAATTAAATACAACCTTACTTGAAGACAAATCCCCGACCCGAGTCCCGCGACGGGGCATCAGTCAAATCGGGGCTGACTAGATCTTAGTTTGACCAAACCCGTTGTATCAAACCGGCTAGAAGCAGAGTCTTTATCACATAGACATAAAATCAACCTATTCATTACATGTTATTTTATTACTACTTCTAACATGTGAATTATCATATTATACCCAAAACCCGCTGACTTAAAAGATTTCAACGTAAACTAATCTCGTATTATAATTTCTAACATGTGAGAACTAATAATTTTATGAAAACCTTTTTAATTAAATATTTTACTTATTAATATTTCCCACTTGCTAAATATTACAAAACACGATAAAAATGACGATAACTCAAAAACCGACACGAGTCCCAAGGTGGGACCCACGGGCTGAATTGGGCCGGCCCCACATGGGCCTGTTTTGGGCCTCACGGACAGAATTGGGCTGTTTTGGCCTTTGATTCGATTTTACTAAAAACCGTTTCCTAATATTTCCCGCATGCTTTAACATATTTAAAACCCGTCAAAACAACAACCAATCAATCAAACATCGACACACCCCAAAGACCAAAACCCGGACCCACCATGGACCAACCCAGACCGGTCTGAACCGGCCTGGACCGGCCTGGTTTGGACCGGTTTTCCAGCCACCAATTCGGCCACCGCCAAACAACAACCCCAAATTTCCAAATTAATTCTAACATGTTTTTAATTAATCAACACCCATTTTAACAACCAATTTAACCATCCATCATACAACAATCATCATCATGAAGAAATCATAAAAATATAACAAGAACAACCAACATTTTATAAAATCATAAAACACCATACTAACTACTACTTAACATGTTACTAACTAAAAATCATAAAATCATAATAATATGAACAAAAACTAAAGATGAACCAAAACTAAGAAAAACCAAAGCTATGTAACATTTATCCGTCGAGTAACTCGGAATCGTTACCTTAGCTAGCTAAAATCAGTAGCACCAAAATAATAAGAACTAAGAAAATAAGAAACCCGTCTTCTAATCTTCTCCTAAAATATACGAGTCACCAAACTCGTATTCAAAATCTTCACCTATAAGAAATGACAAGAAAATTATTTGTTAGAATTAAAACTTGATTTTCCATAATTAAAGTGTTGAAAACGATTCTGAGGGGAGATATTGAAAATAAACGTACTGAAGATGGGGAGCGAAAGCGGAGATCCTAGAAATATAAGTTCGGGACGGATTTAATTAAGAAATGAAGGTTTTATGAAGGTTTTGCTCAAGAACGATGAAGAACGGATGAAGAACGCGAAGAACGCTCAAGAACGATCAAAGAAAGTGATATTTTGATCTTAATTTGATTTGTTGAAAAATGAAAAGTTGTTTGTGAGTAAAGTGGAGTGTGTGAGCCGTGAGTTATAGAGCAAAATAGTGAGTTGGGTTTGAAATTGTTGTTATGGAATTGACCCGGTATAATAATTATATTACCGTAATTAATTAGATATTAAGTTAATTGAATTAAATATCAAGATATTATGTTATTGTAATGAAAAGAAAGAAAATATCAAGGTCAAAGAGAGAGGAAAAACCGTGTGAGATGGTGACTGTCGGGTCAGTTTTGTAAACGATTTGCGTAATTTTCGTTAACTGATCGATAAAGTTAATAAATATCTAGATATTTTGATTAGTTTAATCAAAATAATTAAAATATCTATTTGTGAGTGGAAAGCGATGACACGCGCGTGTGACTCATGCCAACGTCGAGTTTCGATTTTGTTTCGCGCTTTACGATGAGTCGGGAATAGTTAAATGACGTTCGGTTAAAACCGTAAACGTTATTCTTTAAATTCCGAATAAATTAAAAATAATTATATTAAATTATGATAAATCTTAATAAATCTAAATAAAAATAAATCAAAAATTTTATTTTTTTAAATAAAATTTCGGTCTTCATACTTATGAGACGAGTCGGGAAAAGTCAACGGAAGTCAAAGTTGACTGAAAAATCGAGAAAAGTCGAAGATGACTTAAAAGTCAAGAAAAGTTTAGGACGACTTAAAAGTCAAGAAAAAGTCAATGACGACTTTAAAAAGTCAAGGCAAAGTCAAAGACGACTTAAAAGTCAAGAAAAGTCAAAGATGACTAAAAACGGTCTTTTCATGGAATCCCTCAAAAATTCCAAATACGAACGCGGAATTTCAAAATAAGACTCGGAACAAAAATTCCTATTTTAAAAACTTAAGTTCTACTGGAAAGTGTTAGTAAATATTTTAACTAGAAAAATCGGCATTTTTCGGGTTGTTACAATCACCCCTCCTTTTTAAAAAGTTTCGTCCTCGAAACTTAGAAGAAGGAACGTAACATATATGTAGGTTTATTTCAAAACTGTTAAAAATATACTTGTAATATAAATATAGGATCTTATCAATGGAACGGAAGGTTCTCGTCGGCCGTTAAGAACATCGACGTTCCAAGTCAAAGACTTAAAAATATACATTTTCGCATCAATAAATGAAAAAACTAGTTATCGAACGTCTCCAATAACAAGTCTCAACACTCCTTGACGGTAAAATACTTGAAATCATAAAACATTTCTAAAAGCTTTTAATTCAAAAATTCTATAGTAAAAGTAATAACACTACTATCTATACCTAAAATTCTAACTAAAGCTTCTAATATCCTATCTATACGAGATGACAATTGGTAGAAGGAACGAAATATTCGAAAGAATAAATCGAATAGAAAGAAGAAAGAAAGAAGGAAAGAATAAAGAAAAACGAAGGACGAACCCCAATACTATCTTCCCTCTATGAAAATTCTAATGTCGATAGTAACTCGACAATACTAACTGTACAAGTAAACTAGTCCTCAAGGGAGTGCCATATATCCTCAACATTTCAATCATCGAATTCCTACCAAGATATTTCATAAGCATGCCACATCGAGTAGCAACTCCCAATTATTCCAATTCAATAAAAATCATCTAATGTCCATCGAAACTATTATTGGAAATCACCATCAAAATATTTATAATTAAGGAAACAAAACCGCTAACAACCACAAAGTAAAGGACTTACTATGAAATCCTTTAATCCTATTTATTCCTAAAATTCATTACCCCAACTTATTACAATGAACCCTCTCATCATCAAAAGTTGAATCTCGAAACCTCAAAGAGATTAGTCACACAAAACTCGATTCACTTCACGTTTGCCAAACATAGGGCAATGTGACCGTAATTAATTTATTTATCTCTTCCAAACTCTCAATACATCGGTTTTTGCTTATGTCGATATTCCTCAAGTTGTGTCATCAAATCCAAATTCCACAAAGTATTTATTCCCGTTAGGGTCCAACATTTAACGACAACAAATTCCCAAGTAACACTTAAAAATCACTCAACTTCCTAACCACAACCACAACTATTATTACGCTTATTTCAATCCTCAAAAAGATATTGCAACTTCAAGTTTTCATAGTCTAAAACCACTAGGAGAATTTCATCCTAAGTTTATCCTCAAATCCTCATAATTATCTAAACACGGAACTAGCTTAATAGGATGGTTAGTTACCATATTCGAACTTCTTATTTACTCCAAAATAGACATATTATAAGCATGGTCTTCAAACCAATACTAAACTTCTAAGTCCAAAAGACTAAATTACTAATGAGTTAAGAAGTAATAGCCAACTCATTCGACTTTACTCCATCGAATATCATGAACTATTTACTCACAAGTCACGGCAAGCATCCAACAATAAAATCATTAAACATACCCTACCACACCTTCCTCAAGGATACCAACTCTCACCACCATAGGGTGAAATTAGATCTATACCATTTTCCTCAAATCACAAGTTCATTCCAATTAACACTAATATTCCACCAAATTCAAAGTTCTTCCGACTAAGAATAATATACCGCATACCAATGGGGTGACATCCATACCAATGTTACAAGAGGAAGGTAAGAATACCAATGGTATAATGGAGGAACTATTAAGAGAAATTTCAAAAATGTAAATAGGTTGGAAGAGAAAGAAGCCCCTAGCTAGAAAGAAGAGGGCATACTATTATAAGGACGAGAGAATTCGCAGATAAAGAAAGAATTCACTTCAATTAGGCTTTATAAATCTTCAAATCTTCGGTAGAGGATACTCCTTCTAGGTAACACATATTCCACCATAAGACGTAATATTGCTCCTAGCAATTTGGCTAGCCACCCAAGCATAGCCTCCTTGACAATTGTCTTCTTTATGAGGAGGGACCTGGTTGGCACTATCAACGATCTCTTCTACACGCGGTCCAACCATCTTCATAAGAGACAAAACAAATTAAGTTACTCCTAACAATTAGCATAAACAAATAGGCTACAACATAAATCCTAATCTACCCATCTTACCCTTCTATCTCACAAGTTTATTATTATAAGGGCAAGATTATGAAGGGTACACAAACGCTTGCGTCGGGAGCAAAACATGCTCGATACACTGTGCCACCCTCAAATTTGCGGAAAGAAAAAAATAATTTAAATAAATAAACAAAGGTGTCCTAAATAAAAAGGTTCATAACAAAAGGAAAATAATATTATACATAAGAATTATACAAGACGGGAGACATATCTCCCGTATAAATACGGAAATAAAAGAGTGTATAAATAATATACAATCTAAGAACCGAATATAGGTCCAGGTAAATACTTCGCTCGCTAGCTCGTCAATGTACCCCAAATATGCATCACCACCTGTTCGACCGCATTAAATATAAACACGGAAGCCACAGGCAGTGGGGAGTAACTCCGAGTTCTCCCAGCCACGAAATGTCGAGTTTAATGAAACATGAATAACATAAAAGTAATGTATATAGAAAATACAAAACTTTAACATATATGATATGCTTTTCATGTTATGAAATAATTAACTAACATATAACCTAGCATATGAAAGCTATCATGTGAATCCGATAATAAACTATAACACGAGGTAGGGAAGCTGGTATGCTAGCTCAGAGGTTACCGTTAACATGGCCATGATACACTCAAACCCTAATCAACACGTAATAATGTGAATCAGTTAACAATCGGTAATCCAAACTCTATCAATCCTAGCCGGCTTGCATCTCACCTTCTAGAACTCATAGAATCATACAAACATGAAAGACCAATACTTCTACAAACAGGCATAAGTTCTTAGAACCGTCAATAGTCGACTTCTGTAACTCGAGTCTATACCACAAGGTAGGAAAACATCCTAGCCCTAGACTGATCAGACCTAGCGAAAACAGCTAACCCATTCCCTGTCTCATTACATAACCGTACATGAGAAACTCTGCTAGGCGACCCCCTAAGCAGAGATGGCTAGTACTTAAGCTGGCTCCCTTCCCCAAAGTGGAAACTCTTAGGATGCAATGCCCCCGGCTTGGTATCAAAAGGCCCAAGCCAGTGACACAAAAGCTATCAAGCAGTGAACATATACTCGTTAAAGTTGGTAAGGCCTATCGATGTCATGGTCCAAGATACTCATTTAGAATTAGAATGGTCAAGAC
>JAIUZE010071500.1:0-21545 GCA_022085475.1 Heliosperma pusillum | reverse complement strand
AAAGTACCCAATTTGCTTAAGCAATAGTTTATGGATACTTTTCAGTAGAACTTAAGTTTTTAATATAGGAATTTTTGTTCCGAGTCGTATTTTGCAATTCCGCGTTCGTATTTGGAATTTTTGAGAGATTTCATGAAAAGACCGTTTTTGGTCGTCTTTGACTTTTCTTGACTTTTAAATCGTCTTTGACTTTTTCTTGACTTTTTAAAGCTGTCATTTACTTTTCTTGACTTTTAAAGTCGTCTTAAACTTTTCTGAACTTTTAAGTCATTTTTGACTTTTCCCGACTTTTTAGTCGATTTTGACTTTCGTGGACTTTTCCCGACTCGTCTTGCGATTTTGAAGACCGAAATTTTATTTAAAAAAATTATATTTTTGATTTATTTTTATTAAGATTTATTAGGATTTATCATAATTTAATATAATTATTTTGAATTTATTCGGAATTTAAAGAATAACTTTTACGGTTTTTAACCAATCGTCATTTAACTATTCACGACGCATCGTAAAGCGCGCAACAAAATCGAAACTCGACTTTGGCATGAGTCACGCGGCCATGTCATCGTTTTCCACTCACGATTGGATATTTTAATTGATTCGATTAAAATAATACAAATATCTTAGATATTTGTTACTTTATCGATCCGTCAACGGAGATTGCGCAAATCGAGCAAAAACAGACCCGAATCACCTAAAACCACACGGCTCCTTAAAGTCCTCCAATAGCCTTGATATTTTGATTACTTTTGATTACAATATCATAATATCTAGATCACTATTCGCTTTATCGATCAATTAACGAAAATTACGCAAAACGCTCGAAATCAGACTCGACAATCACAATTCCACACGGCACACTTACCCACTCTTAAGCCTTGATATTTTCATTATTTTTCATTTTAATATCATAATATCTTGATATTAACTTTATCGTAAATAATATTTAATCGTTAAACGTAAAATAATTATTAAACGCGAGTCAATTACGGAACAACAATGTCAAAACTCGACACCTTTATGTGTCTATAAACACACGGCACCCACACACTCCATATGACTCACAAACAACTTTTCACTTTACAACAAATCAAAATAAGATCAAAACATCACTTTATTTAATCGTTCTTCGTGTTCTTCATCGTTCATCAACCGTTCTTCATCGTTCTTGAGCAAAACCTTTATAAAATCTTCGTTTCTTAATTAAATCAATCCTAATTTATATTTCTAGACTCTCCTCTTCGCTCCTCATCTTCACGTACGGTTATATTTCAATTCCGTCAAGATCGTTTTCAACACTTTAATTATGGAAATTCATATTTTTAATTCTAATAATGTTTTTCTTGTTATTTCTTATAGGGGAAGAGTTTGAAGACGAATTTGGAGACTCTTATATTTTGGGTGAAGATTAGTAGAAGGGTTTCTTAATTATACTTATTATTATTTTGTGCTAATTGGATTTTGCTAGCTAAGGTAACGATTCCGTTTTACTCGACGAAATAATGTCACATATCTTAGGTTTTAGTTTATGCTCATGTTATAGTATTTATGATTTTAGCTAGTAATATAGCCTTAGTTTTATTTATTTGGAATTTTGGTTCATCTTTAAATTTTGGTTCATGTTTTGATGATTTATGGATTTTTAGTTAGTAATATGTTAAGTAGTAATTATTATGTTGTTTTATGATTTTTATGTTGTATGGAATTTTTGTGATGTTTGATGATTTTTGATGATTTTATGTTGTATGATTTTTTATGATGATTTAGTGTTCTTGATGATTTTTAAGTTGTAGTGAATTTTTATGTTGATTTATTGTTCTTGATGAATTTTTATGGTTTTTCATAAGTTATGATTTTTATGTTGTTTATGAAATTTTAACAAGTTTAATGTTCTTGACAAATTTTGATGATTTTTAATAAGTTATGATTTTGTATGATGGATGTTAAAATGGGTGTTTGTTGATTAAAAACAAGTTTGGAATTGATTTGGTGGTGTTTGTTGTTGAACCGTGGGTGAGGGCATGAACCGGGTCCAAACCAGACCGGTCCAGGCCGGTTCAGACCCGGTCTGGGTTGGTCAAGGTGGGTCCGGGTTTTGGTCTTTGGGTTGTGTCGATGTTTGATTGATTGGTTGTTGTTTTGACGGGTTTTAAATACGTTAAAGCATGCGGGAAAAATTAGGAAGCGGTTTTTAGTAAAATCGAGTCAAAGGCCAAAACAGCCCCATTTCTGTCCGTGAGGCCAAAACAGGCCCATGTGGGTCCGGCCCATTTCAGCCCGTGGGTCCCACCTTGGGACTTGTGACGGTTTTTGAGTTATCGTCATTTTTATCGTGTTTTGTAATATTTAGCAAGTGGGAAATGTTAATAAGTAAAATATTTAAATTAAAAAGTTTTTCCATAAAATTATTATTTCTCACATGTTAGAAATTATAAGACGAGATCGTAGTTTAATTGGATATTAGTTAAGTCAAACGGGGTTTTGTTATAATATAATAATTCACATGTTAGAAGTTAATAAAATAACATGTAGGGAATATGTTGATTTTTATGTCTATGTCTATGTGATAAAGACTCTGTTTCTAGCCGGTTTGATCCAACGGGTTTGGTCAAACTAAGATCTAGTCAGCCCCGATTTGACTGATGACCCGTCGCGGGACTCGGGTCGGGGATTTGTCTTCAAGTATGGTTGTATTTAATTAATGAATTAGCCGTAGTAGATATGAGGCGATATGATATTTGATTATTATTGATATGCAATTAGTCACATGATAGGATGTTTTCCCGTGACTGATTTATAATATGGTTGGTGTCGTGTTGACTAAGTACCCATAGAGAATTATGGATATATGGCGTCTTGACCATTCTAATTCTAAATGAGTAGCTTGGACCATGACATTGATAGGTCCGTACTGTCTTTAACGAGTATATAGTTCACTGCTTGATAGCTTTTGTGTTCCGGCTTGGTGGGTTTATATCCAAGTCGGGGCATGGCTGCCTTATCCATTTTGGGACTGGAGCCAGCTTAAGTACTAGCCATCTCTGCTGAGGGGGTCGCCTAGTAGAGTTTCTCATAGACGGTTATGTCATGGGACGGGGAACGGAATAGCTGTTGTCGCTAGGTCTGATCAGTCTAGGACTAGGCTGTTTTCCTACCTTGTGGTATAGCCTCGAGTTACAGAAGTCTTCTATCGACTGTACTAAGAACTTATGCCTGTTTGTAGAAGTATTGGTCTTTCATGTATGTATGATTCTATGAGTTCTAGAAGTGAGATGCAAGCCGGGCTAGGATTATAGAGGTTTGGATTAACGATGTTAACTGATTCACGATGATTAAGGTTGATTAGGCGTTTGAGTGTATCAGGGCCTGTTACTTGGTAACCGCTGAGCCAGCATACCAGCTTCCCTACCTCGGGTTATATTTTATTACCGAATTCACATGATAGCTTTCATATGATAGGTTATATGTTAGTTAACTGTTTCATAAAATGAAAAGCATATCATATATGTTAAGGTTTTGTATTTTATATATACATTGCTTTTATGTTTTCATGTTTCATTAAACTCGACATTTCGTGGCTGGGAGAACTCGGAGTTACTACCCACTGACTGTGGCTTCCGTGTTTATATTTAATGCGGTCGAACAGGTGGTGATGCATATTTTGGGGTACATGACGAGCTAGCGAGCGAAGTATTTACCTTGGACCTATATTCGGTTCATAGTTTGTATATTATTATACACTAGTTTATTTCCGTATTTATACGGGAGATATGTCTCCCGTCCTGTATATTTCTTTTGTATAATATTATTTCCGTTTCGTAATGACCCTTTTTATTTATGACACCTTCGTTATGTATTATTATCTTTTATGTATTTAAATAATTTTTTTTCTTTCCGCAAATTTGAGGGTGTCACAGTTGGTATCAGAGCATTTTTGCTCCCGACGCACGTTTGTGTACCCTTGCATAAATAACTTGACCTTAATAAAATAATAAACCGTGAGATAGAAGGTTAAGATGGGTAGATTAGGATTTATGTTGTAGTCTCTTTGTTCTTGCTAAATGATAAGTACTAATCTGTGTTTTAATTTTGCAAGATGCCTCCGAGGATTGACAACACTATTTTAGCAGCTCTTACTGTAATTATCCAAAACCAGCAGAACCAGCAAAACCAGCAGGCTAATCAGATTCCTATTCCTGTTCCTGATCGTGATAGACACGGGAGTTATACGTGGGTTGCTTCACAGCTAGCGAGGAGTCAAGCCAAAACCTATGATGGCGAAGTTGATCCCGTTAAACTTTCGGTGTGGTTACGAGAGATGGAGAAGAGTTTTTCTCTTTACGATGTCCTTGAAGAGGACAAGGTCCGTCTAGCTTCTCACTTATTAGAGAAGGAAGCGGATCAGTGGTGGACTCTTTCAGGTCCTACCGCTAAGTTGGAGCCTAATTTCGGGTGGACTCGTTTCCGTGAGCTCTTGGAAGCGAGGTTTTACCCCGACGAGTTGAGACAGCAAAAATTGAAGGAGTTCATGGATTTTAAGCAAGGACTTCTTTCTGTTCAGGAGTTTACTACCCGGTTCAATGAGTTGGCTCATTATGCCACTCGACTTATTAGGGTAGAGGAAGACAAGGCTTTCTTTTATTTGGGAAAGCTTTCTCCCCAGATAAAGGGGAAGATCAGTAGAGGCTCTACTTCTTTTGTCTCGATCTATAATGATGCCATCTGGGCGGAGAGTTCTATTAGGGAGATTGCCGAGGAAGCTCGTGCTTCTTATGTTGCTCCTAACTCTTTTGGCAAGAGGCCTTTATATCCTTCTTCTCGTCCTTCCTTTTCTCCCTCTTTTCCAAACAAGAGGAGAAATTTCCAGGGTGGACAAGCTAATCAGAGAAACCGTTCCTTTATTCCTAGTAACAACAATGATCTTAAAGATCGTATGTGCTTTCGATGCAAGAGGCCTATTCATCCGGGTGTTGGTTGCTTCAACAAGCCACTATTATGTTTTCATTGTCAAAAACCGGGGCATAGGTTTAATGAATGTCCCGAGAGGAAGAAGACGGTTTCTACACCGGTTATTTCGGGGCGACCTAAGGGTCGTATCTTTATTATGAGCCGTGCTGAGGCTGATGCCCAACCCGACATTGTGACGGGTATGTTCTCGATTTATGCTTTACCGTGTTTAATTTTATTTGACACGGGAGCTTCTTTATCTTTTATTTCCATGAGACTATCCGATAAGTTACCGCTTAAAGCTTCAGTAGGAGAAACTACTCCTATATCGTTACCATCTGGAGAAGTATTTTCATGTTCTTATCTTCATTCTGACATTCCAATATCCATAAATGGATCTATTTTTCCTGCAAATCTTCTTCGGTTTCCTTTAGAAGAGTTTGATATTATTCTGGGTATGGACTGGTTAGCTACTCATCATGCACGATTTGAATGTCGTGATCAGAAAATCATTCTCAAAAATCCTTTGGGTGCTCGTATTTCTTATCAAGGAGTTAGAAAGCAAACAACGGTGAAGTTAATCTCGGCAATGAAAATGTTAAATGTTATGAAGAAGGGTCATCAAGCATTTCTATGTGTAGTGACTACTTCTGATTCTTCTCTTCCTTCTTTGAAGGATGTTCCAATTGTTTGTGAATATCCAGATGTTTTTCCCGATGAATTACCGGGAATTGCTCCGGAAAGAGATGTTGCATTCTCTATTGATCTAGTTCCTGGAACTGGACCAATTGCCAAAGCTCCTTATCGTATGGCGCCTTCTGAGTTGAAAGAGTTGAGAATCCACTTGATGATTTAATTGAGAAAGGTTTTATTAGGCCTAGTGCTTCTCCTTGGGGTGCTCCCGTATTATTTGTCAAGAAGAAAGACGGTTCTATGCGAATGTGCATTGATTACCGTGAATTGAACCGTGTCACAATAAAAAACAAATATCCTCTTCCTCGTATCAATGATCTTTTTGACCAGTTACGGGGTGCTTCTACTTTCTCTAAAATTGATCTTAGATCGGGTTATCATCAAATTCCCGTTCGGGATGGGAAGCAGCTATTCGAAGAATGCTTTCAGCTCGGAGGTTTGGTCATTTCAGAATCAATGTGATGCCATTCGGTTTGACTAACGCTCCCGCAATATTCATGGATCAGATGAATCGTACTTTCAGGGAGTACCTCGATAAATGTGTGGTGGTATTCATTGATGATATTTTGATCTTTTCCAAATCTAAGGAAGAACATGCTGATCATCTTCGAACCATTTTGGGTGTTCTTCGACGCCAAAAGTGGTATGCTAAGTTCTCCAAATGTGAATTCTGGTTGGCCGAGGTATCTTTCCTTGGTCATGTCATTTCCAAAGACGGTGTTATGGTCGATCCAGCTAAAATTGAGGCGGTTGTGGATTGGAAAAGTCCGAAAAATGTGTCCGAGATACGGAGTTTCCTTGGTTTAGCGGGTTATTATCGTCGGTTTGTGAAAGATTTCTCCAAATTAGCTAGACCGATGACACAATTGCTAAAGAAGGAAGCAAAGTATGTTTGGACCGATGAATGTGAAATTGCCTTTTTGGAATTGAAGAAGAGATTGACTACCGCACCGGTTTTAACTTTACCAGATGATGAAGCGGAGTATGATGTATATTGTGATGCTTCAAAGCATGGTTTGGGATGTGTCTTGATGCAGAATAGAAAGGTTATTGCTTATGCTTCTCGACAACTCAGGGTTCATGAAGTGAATTCCCCGACTCATGATCTTGAGTTAGCGGCGGTAGTACATGCCTTGAAGACTTGGAGACACTATCTTATCGGAGTTCATTGTCGAATATATACTGATCATAAGAGCTTGAGGTGTATTTTTACTCAGAAAGAGTTGAACATGAGGCAGAGAAGATGGTTAGAGTTGGTGAATGATTATGCTGCTGAGTTGATTTATCACGAGGGAAAAGCAAATGTTGTGGCAGATGCTTTGAGTAGAAAGACTAGTCATTCATTAAATGCTCTTGGTACTTTACCCGATGAACTAGTAACAGAATTTCAGAAGCTTCAGATACAGTTTGTTGGGAAAGGATTTGATTATCTTGGTGCTTTGACAGCGGAACCTGATTTTTATCGAGAGATTCGTACTTGTTTACCGGAGGATGCTACTTTTATCGCCATTCGATCAAAAATACTACTTGGGCAAGCTAAGGATGGTATGGTAGATAATGATGGCTACCTTCGTTACCATGGTAGAATGTTTGTTCCGAGAAGTGCCGAGTTGAGAAAGAGAATACTTGATGAAGCTCACCTTTCTCCTTATTCTATTCATCCAGGCGGTGACAAAATGTATAAAGATTTGAGACCACAGTTCTGGTGGCCTAGGATGAAGATTGAAGTGAAGGAGTATGTTAGTAGATGTCTTACTTGTCAGAAGGTGAAGATTGATCATCAAAGACCCGGAGGTTTACTGCAACCTTTGGTAATTCCTCTGTGGAAATGGGAGTCTATTTCTATGGACTTCGTGATGGCTTTACCTAGAACTGCTAGTGGAAAAGATGCCATCTGGGTTATTGTTGATCGTTTGACCAAGTGTGCTAGATTCATACCTATCAGGGAGACTTCGAGAATAGAGGTTTTAGCTGCTGCCTATGTGAGAGAGATAGTGCGCTACCATGGAGTTCCTAAAGATATTGTTTCAGATCGTGATCCGAGATTCAGTTCCCGATTCTGGACGGCTTTGCAAGAAGCCATGGGTAGTAAATTGTTGATGAGCACAGCTTTTCATGCCGCTACTGATGGTCAGACCGAGAGGACGATCCAGACTTTGGAAGATCTTCTTCGTGCTTGTGCTTTAGACTTTCATACCTCTTGGGAGAAGTGTTTGCCTTTGGTGGAATTTTCTTATAACAACAGTTATCATGCTTCTATCAAGATGTCACCATACGAGGCTTTATACGGTAGGAAATGTCGTAGTCCGGTTTGTTGGGATCAAGTGCAAGATGATCATATGTTGAGTCCCGACATTGTTACTGAAACGATCGATCAAGTTCAAGTCATTCGGGAACGAATGAAAGCCGCTCAAGATAGACAGAAATCCTATGCCGATGTTCGTCGACGACCGCTTGAATTTGATGTTGAAGACAGAGTATTCCTTAAAGTATCACCAATGAAGGGAGTGAAACGGTTTGGAGTGAAAGGGAAGTTGAGTCCTAAATATATTGGACCGGTTCGTGTGCTTCAAAGAGTTGGTCCTGTTGCTTATCGTCTGGAATTGCCTCCGAACTTGAGCAAAGTTCATGATGTGTTCCATGTTTCGCAATTGAAGAAGTATATCAGTGATCCGAGTCATATTATTCAAGAAGAAGGGTTGGACTTGGAACCTAATTTGGCTTTGGAAGAAAGGCCGATTAGTATACTTGAAAGGGCTAACAAACAACTCCGAAACAAGGTGGTGCCTTTAGTTCGTATCCTTTGGCGTTGTGGAAACGTCGAATCAGAAACTTGGGAACCCGAAGCTAAAATATTAGCTAAATATCCCGAGCTCTTTGAGTGAGGGTAATTCATTCTTTCTTTCCTATTCGATGCGATTTTAAACGTCGAAGATTTCGTACTTCATCGATAGTCTTGATGATGACGTAGAAACTGAGTTCGTAGATAGAACCCTATTTTATTACGAATATATTTTTAACAGTTTTGAAATAGACCTACATATATGTTACTTTCCTTCTTCTAAGTTGCGAGGACGAAACTTTTTAAAAGGAGGGGTGATTGTAACAACCCGAAAAGTACCCAATTTGCTTAAGCAATAGCTTATGGATACTTTTCAGTAGAACTTAAGTTTTTAATATAGGAATTTTTGTTCCGAGTCGTATTTTGAAATTCCGCGTTAGTATTTGGAATTTTTGAGAGATTTCATGAAAAGACCGTTTTTGGTCATCTTTGACTTTTCTTGACTTTTAAACCGTCTTTGACTTTTCCTTGACTTTTTTAAAGTCGTCATTGACTTGTTATTGATTTTTAAGTCGTCATAAACTTTTCTTGACTTTTAAGTCATATTCGACTTTTCTCGACTTTTTTAAGTGACTTTGGACTTTCGTGGACTTTTCCGACTCGTCTTGCGGAATTTGACGACCGAAATTGTATTTAAAAAATTCTATTTTGATTATTTTATAAGATTATTAGGGAATATAATAATTATATAATAATTTGAAATTTATTCGGAATTTAAAGAATAACTTTTACGGTTTTTAATCGAACGTCATTTAACTATTCCCGACGCATCGTAAAGCGCGAAACAAAATCGAAACTCGACTTTGGCATGAGACACGCGGCCATGTCATCGTTTCCCACTCACTTGAGACATTTTAATTTTTTCGATTAAACTAATACAAATATCTTAGATATTTGTTACTTTATCGATCCGTCAACGGAGATTACGCAAATCGAGAAAAATCAGACCCGATATCACCTTGTTCCACACGGCTCTCCTACCCACTAATAGACCTTGATAGTTTCATTACTTTTGATTAATATATCATAATATCTAGATAACTATTTACTTTATCGATCAATTAACGAAAATTACGCAAAACGCTCGAAATCAGACCGGAAGTCACCCTTTCACACGTCTACTTTAGTCCTCTCTTAGGCCTTGATATTTTGATTACTTTTCATTACAATATCATAATATCTTGATATTTGGTGTAATTAACTTTATCGTTAATTATATTAAATCGTTTACCGTAAAATAATTATTTAACGCGAGTCAATTACGTAACAACAATTTCAAAACTCGACATCCTTATTTGTCTATATGTACACGGCTCAACACCATCATTACTCACAAACCACTTTTCATTTTACAACAAATCAAATTAAGATCAAAACATCACTTTATTTGATCGTTCTTCGTGTTCTTCGTCGTTCATCATTTGTTCTTCATCGTTCTTGAGCAAAACCTTCATAAAATCTTCGTTTCTTAATTAAATCCTTCCTATCTTATATTTCTAGACTCTCCTCTTCGCTCCTCATCTTCACGTACGGTTATATTTCAATTCCGTCAAGATCGTTTTCAACACTTTAATTATGAGAAATTTAGTTTTATGTTCTAATAATATTTTCTTGTCATTTCTTATAGGGGAAGAGTTTGAAGACGAGTTTGGAGACTCGTATATTGTGGGTGAAGATTAGAAGAAGGGTTTTTATTATATATACTTCTTATTATTATTTTGGTGCTAATTGTTTTGGCTAGCTAAGGTAACAATTCCGTTTTACTCGACGAATTAATGTCACATAGGTCTTTAGTTTTGGTTCATGTTATGGTTATTTATGATTTTAGTAGTAACATGAGAATATATGGAATTTTTATGTTGTATGGAATTTTTATGTTGTTTTATTGTTCTTGATGATTTTTATGTTGTATGGAATTTTTATGTTGTTTTATGGTTCTTGATGATTTTTATGTTGTATGGAATTTTCATGTGGTTTTATTGATCTTGATGATTTTTATGTTGCATGAATTTTTATGTTGTTTAGGAAATTTTAACAAGTTTAGTGTTCTTGATAAATTTTTAATGATTTTTAATAAGTTATGATTTTTATGTTGTTTAGGAAATTTTAACAAGTTTAGTGTTCTTGATAAATTTTGATGATTTTTAATAAGTTATGATTTTTATGTTGTTTAGGAAATTTTAACAAGTTTAGTGTTCTTGATAAATTTTGATGATTTTTAATAAGTTATGATTTTTATGTTGGGTAGGAAAATTTAACAAGTTTGGTGTTCTTGATAAATTTTGATGATTTTAATAAGTTATGATTTTGTATGGAAGGTTGTTAAAAATGGTAGTTTGATAATTAAAACAAGTTGGAATTAATTTGGTGGGGTTTGTGGTGTGAACCGTGGGGTTGGTAGTGAACCGGACCAAATCAGACCGGTCCAGGCCGGTTCAGACCGGTCTGGGTTGGTCCATGGTGGGTCCGGGTTTTGGTCTTTGGGTTGTGTCGATGTTTGATTGTTTAATTGTTGTTTTGACGGATTTTAATTACGTTAAAGCATGCGGGAAAATATTAGAAATCGGTTTTAAAAAATTAAAGTAAAACAGCCCATTTATGTCAAAACAGGCCGTGGGCCCATCCAAGCCCATGTGGGGTCCGGCCCAACTCAGCCCGTGGGTCCCACTTTGGGACTTGTGACGGTTTTTGAGTTATCGTCATTTTTATCGTGTTTTGTAATATTTAGCAAGTGGGAAATATTAATAAGAAAAATATTTAATTAAAAAGGTTTTTCATAAAATTATTATTTCTCACATGTTAGAAATTATAAGACGGGATCGTAGTTTATTTTGATATCCTTTAAGTCAAGCGGGGTTTTACGTAAGATTTAATAATTCACATGTTAGAAGCTTTATTAAAATAACATGTAATGAATATGTTGATGTTATGTCTATGTGATAAAGACTCTGTTTCTAGCCGGTTTGATCCAACGGGTTTGGTCAAACTAAGATCTAGTCAGCCCCGATTTGACTGATGACCGTCGCGGGACTCGGGTCGGGGATTTGTCTTCAAGTAAGGTTGTATTTAATTATTGAATTAGCCTTAGTAGATATGAGGCGATATGATATTTGTTTATTACTTATATGCAATTAGTCACATGATAGGATGTTTTTCCTGTGACTGTTTTATTATATGGTTGGTGTCGTGTTGACTAAGTACCCATAGAGAATTAGGAGTATATGGCGTCTTGACCATTCTAATTCTAAATGAGTATCTTGGACCATGACATTGATAGGCCCGTACTATCTTTAACGAGCATATGGAGTTCACTGCTTGATAGCTTTTGTGTCCCTGGCCTGGGCCTTTTGATACCAAGTCGGGGGCATGGCATCCTAAGAGTTCCGCTTTGGGAAGGGAGCCAGCTTAAGTACTAGCCATCTCTGCTTAGGGGGGCGCCTAGTAGAGTTTCTCGTGTACGGTTATGTCATGAGACGGGGAATGGAATAGCTGTTGTCGCTAGGTCTGATCAGTCTAGGACTAGGATGTTTTCCTACCTTGTGGTATAGCCTCGAGTTACAATCGACTATGGACGGTTCTAAGAACTTATGCCTGTTTTGTAGAAGTATAAGTCTTTCATGTATGTATGATTCTATGAGTTCTAGAAGGTGAGATGCAAGCCGGCTAGGATTGATAGAGTTTGGATTACCGGTTGTTAACTGATTCACATGATTACGTGTTGATTAGGGTTGAGTGTCTTCAGGGCCATGTGCATGGATAAACCGCTGGGCCAGCATTACCAGCTTCCCTACCTCGAGTTATTATATTATTACCGAATTCACATGATAGCTTTCATATGCTAGGTTATATGTTAGTTACCTGTTTCATAACATGAAAAGCATATCATATATGTTAAGGTTTTGTATTTTCTATATACAGTGCTTTTATGTTTTTCATGTTTCATTAAACTCGACATTTCGTGGCTGGGAGAACTCGGAGTTACTCCCCACTGACTGTGGCTTCCGTGTTTATATTTAATGCGGTCGAACAGGTGGTGTTGCAGATTTGGGGTACATGGACGAGCTAGCGAGCGAAGTATTTACCTTGGACCTATATTCGGTTCATAGTTTGTATATTATTGTACACACTTTTATTCCGTATTTATACGGGAGATATGTCTCCCGTCTTGTAGATTTCTTTTGTATAATAGTATTTCCGTTTTGTAATGACCTTTTTATGTTATGACACCTTCGTTATGTATTATCATATTTCGTTTATGTATTTAAATAAATTTTTTTCTTTCCGCAAATTTGAGGGTGTCACAAATACGATATGCAATCATAGCGTTAAAGTCCAGCTGACTATAACACTACACATAAACAAGCACGGATGACTAAGGTTATAGTATCTTGACCTATAACATTACACCTCAAAGGTCATGTTATAGTTCAAGTTACCATAACACCAAACATAACAGCATATAACATCCAATGTTATAATACCACGAACTATAACCTTCACTTAAACTTTAGTGAAGTTATATTAACTTCAGCTATAACTTTGGTTAAGCTTGTCAGGTTATAGTATCATCAACCATAATCTTCCCTTAACTCCAGCAGAGTTATAGTACACCACCTATAACTTTGGTTAAGCTTACCAGGTTATAGTATCATCAACCATAACCTTCACTTAACTTCATCAAAGTTATAGTACCTTCAGCTATAACTTCCACTCAACTTTAGTGAAGTTATAGCACTTCAAGCTATAACTTTATACGTGCAAGGTTATAGTATCATCAACTATAACTCTCTTCCGTCACGGGTTAGTCCTCTATAACACCATCACCGAGGGGTCGACTCCACGGTACAAACCGCCATGTCACCACAACGAGTCTTGTTATAGTACACCGCACCATAACGTCACTTTCAAAGTTATAACTCAAATAGGTATAATTAGGGTAACTTACATGCAAAGTTATAGCAACTTCAGCTATAACCTCAATGATGTAAACCAAACCCTAATTTCTCAACATAAGCAAACCCTAGCCTCTCCCACAAGGAGGAGGCCGAAACCCTAGGCCACGGCCAACCCTAGGGGCCGCGCCTCCAAAACGACGCTAGGGTTCTCGATTTGAACCCTAGTTCGCGCACCAAATAAATAATTGAAAATAGAATAACAACATAAATATTAAATGCAATTAAACATGTGAATCATAAACATAAATAACCACACAAACAATTAATCATACAATCAATCATTATATCATGTTAATAATTCACTTTCTATAAACCTAATTAAAGGAAAACACCTAGTTACCTTTTTAGCGCAATAAAGACCGCAAAATAATCTTCATCTTCATAAAAAATGCTATTAATATAGTCCTACACGAATCCTCCTCTAAATCGCCCCAAAAGAAAGACATCTTCTTCTTATTCTTCTTATTTACCCATCAAATATATAAACTCTAAAAGTAGGTCTAAACTCCATACAATCGAGTCCCTTAAAAATAATATGAATAAAATATATTGTAGAAGTAAGAGCCAAGATTGTAAATATATAATTTATATTTGATTTGGATGAAGAAATTTGTATAACAATGAAGTCAAAGGGAGAAAATAAGAATGGAGGATGAAAGAAAGGTGCTGTGGCACGAACGTATGCAGGGGAAGAAAAATAGATTGAGCAACCTACTTTCTAGGTTAAATTTTCTTTTATAGATGATTAATAAGTGGGCTTTTGACCCATTAGCTTACAAGATGAAATATCCAATTACAAATCGGATTTAATATAATTAAAACGCTTGGAGAGTTCATATAGGAGAAGTAGCTATTAAATTAAAATAGTAAAATCTTGTACGGACATTTTAACCCATCCAAATTAGGTAAAAACGGAAAATAACATAAAAGAAATCGCAAGCGTTAAATACGCATTAAATAATTAAACTCGCAAAATAACTATTTTAATAAATAAATTTCCGAATAAAATTATTAGAAAACACGGGGTGTTACAATTTCTCATTTTATTTCTCCGACATTTCGACTTTGTACGCTTCTTTCTAATCGTTTTAGTGTTTCGTTTCATTATTTTTGCTTTTTTTATAATTTCCTATGGATTATTAGGTTGATTTTTGTGATTTCTATTCCTAAGGTTTATAGTGTTGCTGCTACTGATGATGATTCAAGTGTTAGTTATGCTACCTAATATTCTAATTGTCTAAAAGATAGCGGAAATATCTCGATTCGATGTTAGTTATGAATAGCAAAAAAACGTAATTGTTCATCTTTGGTTAGTATCACCATTCATTGACTCTTAAAATTTAATGTTTATACAAAGTCATAGTTTCAATCAATGCCTTGAATATTAGCTGTGTATTTGAGTTTTTCATTGAGTTGCTTGCTTTTGTCATTGGAAAAACAAGAGATTAGATTCTGGATTTGAAGCTAGAAAAATTGATGGGGGAATATGGAATGGCATCTCTACTCAGTTAACCAATACTTGCTCTATCCTATTAAATTGTAGTATTGAATACTTCTTTTTTTCTAAACCTTATTTACATATTTGAAAATTATATATGGAGTACAAGTTAGTGGAACGACAAAATTTGTTGGTAATGTGCTTCATTACAATCGTCTTTGCCAATTATATGATGCGTGCATGTTCTCTTTTTATGCATTTAAGACATGTCTATCAGAATCTTATACTTGATTTTTGCACCCTCGTCACATTGTCTCAGTCGCGTTTAATGTCTGCCGTCTTGTTCGTGTGTATCCGACACTTGATTTTGTCAAACTTAGACAATCTCTCTCGAACCTTCCAATAGTCTCACAAAGAAAGTTCATTAGCTGTAATGAAAAATGCTCAAGATCCATTTTTATTATATAAGCAATACATGTACATTTTAATGTGTATGTGAATCTTACAGCTTAGGTTAGTGAAACTTGGCTTGTTGTGCTGTGATTCTAAGACCCAAGTTTGTGAAATTCCTTTAAAATAGGCTTTTTCTTTGTTAAATTAGGGCATCTGTTTGTGAATTCTACATCTTAGGTTTGTGAAACTTGGCTTGTTGTATTGTGATTCTAAGACCGAAGGTTGTGAAACTCCTTGAAAATAAGAAATTCTACCCGTTGTGATCCCATTCACCCTCGATAGGGGTTCACCCTCCCTTTTTTTGGGTTTAGTTTGTGAATCTTGGACTATGTGGTGTGAGTCTAAGACCTTAGTTTGTGAAACTGTTGTGAACATAGTAATTGGCTTTGTGAAAGTAGGCCTTTATTTTGTGAATCCTGCGCCTAAGGTTTGTGAATCTTGGACTTTGTGGTGTGGGTCATGAACCTTACTTTGTGAAACTGCTGTGAATATAGGTACTGACTTTGTGAAAGTAGGCATCTATTTTGTGAATCCCGCGCCTAAGGTTTGTGAATCGTGGGCTTTATTTTGTGAAACTACATAAGATAGGTCCTATGCTCACAGCACAAAGTTTAAGATTCACACATTACTCTTTACTAATACTTTAATGTATGTGTTTGTTATTTGTTAAATGTATAAATCAATTTCCACTATATTATCTATAAGCTCAAAAGGTAGAGCGTTTTGCTATTGTGCAAGGTGTGGGTTCGAATCCCACATAGATAAAAAAATATATTTACAATTAACATAGAGTTTTGTAAATGCTACTGTATGTTCAAAGTTAACAATTCAATTTTTAGATTCACAAAATAAAGTCTTAGTTTCACAAAATCAGGTTAGAGATTCACAAAATCAAGTGCAAGTTTCACAAAATCAAGTACAAGCTCAATTAATTTGTGTAAATCAGAGAGAGACAAAGTAAAGTGTTTGGGGTTTTGTCTATTTTATTTTAAAGAGAGTACTTGGTTCAAATGAAAAGAAATGGATGAACTCAAATTTTCAATCCAGTGAAAAAACTGAAAATCAACCCAGTGAATTTGGTGAGGCAGCCCGCCTCGCCAAAATTAACGGCCTCACCTGATTCAGCCTCTATATATATATATATATATATATATATATATATATATATATATATATATATATATATATCACCAGCTGGCAAACGGGTCAATTGGAACGGGTTTGAGTCAAATTCCGATCTGGATAGATTCGGGTTTTTAACTTTATCGGGTTAGTTTGGGTCGGGGAGGGTCCTTTCAGGTTTCGATTCTATTTCAGGAATGTTGGGCGGGTCGTCGATCATTTCCGGGTCAAGCAGATGAGGTTATATATCGAGTCGGGCCGTTTTTGGATCGGGTGATTCTCGAGTCGGGTCATTTTCCGGTCGGATCTGTTTCAGGTATTGGTTATAATCACTAACCAGAATCTGATCCCAAAACTGCGGGTCGGGTTCTTTCGAGAATGCTCATTTTTTCTCTTTCGTTCATATATTTTAATTCGATAGAAATATTTATTTATTATCCGAGTGATTATTAAGTATCATTTTCGGGTCGGATCACTTTTAGATCAAACTAATGTAATACAAAGTATAATAATATATATTAGTATGCGTGACTTCAAAATAACTATTAAGCTAGATTGGGTAACTTTGGGTCATTTAAATCGGGTCATTCTCTGTTTGGGTGATTACGGATCGGGCCATCCACTACTTCAGGTCGATCGCTTTTGGGTTGGGTGGTTACGGGTTGGTTTCAGATCAGGTGATTTCGGGTTGGGTTATTTTAATTTGGGTCTAATGAGTTACCGTTCTAAACAAACACGCGGGTCGAGTTCGGGTCGAGCCAGGTTATTTCGGGTTTCGGGTCATATCCAGATTCTACAATTCGGGTAATTTGGGTCGGGTTGGTTTTGCCAGGTATACGTATGTAACTTGCTCTAATATATATCTGTGCGTGTTCAGAGCTAGCTGGCGCAAGTCGATCTAACCCGACCAGAACCCGAGCAAAACCGACTCGACCCGACCCGATGACGGCCTGTAACCGATTATCGATATATATATACACAACCCGAGCTGCATTATATAAGTGACCTGATCGATATACGATATGATCGATGATATGATGCATGCATGAACCTGAAAAGACCCAACCCGATCGATGTCGACCTCCTGTAACCTGATATATATATGATCGACCCGATTTAATATCAGTGACCCGATAATTATACAACTTAATTCGATCAAAATGAAAGTGATTTCTTGTTTAGATTGATACGTCGTTGTTTGACTGGATGTATATATAGACACAAGATTGGATTGAGATCACGGGCCGGCGAAATGATTGGATTTGGGCGAAATAATTGGATTGAGACCACTGACCACCAGCCTGGGCCATATCTAGCTATATATATAGATGGCTCGCTCTACCTCACATGCATAACCGTCACCGTTTCCGAACATAAATAATGGGGTCGACTTCGTTCAAGTACACAGGGAAAGTAGTATGAAAAGGGACCGTTATTGATGCATATATGCTATAGTAGAGGCTGAGCCGATTGATATTGTTCTATGGTTGTTTTAATTTGGCGCCGTTTATGTGTGCGTGGCGTCGTATGATGTGTGTAATGAACTTATTAATGTTTGCATTTTAATTCTATCTAGTATGTAACTTGATGACCCGATACTGACCAGATTAAATTCGGTGTATTGTATTGTGCTTTTTTATCAATAAAGAAAGGTCTTTTTTATTTTATGTAATATCAAATTATTATCGGTATTGATCAAACATCAAAAGATTGAACATCAACGGAATTAATCATATCAATTCAAACACTTTAAACAACATTCTTTATCATTGATTATTTCATTAGGAATAACCCAGATTTTATATTACAGTACATTACATTCATCCGACATCAAATAAATAATGATTTTAAATAATCCGGAACAATTCCGGTTAAGAGTAAAAAGCTTTTCTCCCACTGCCACCAACAATCCGGAACAATGATAATACTGATGACTTCCAGATCATTAACCTCGTATTTTGCAATAACAGATTCAATGCATGCAAGTACACGTCTTTCATGTGGAGCTAAGGTAGGACGGGTACAGCTCAACATATCTCTTGCGACATCCAACCTGCGAGTATCAGGCCGACGAGGGTAGCCAGACGACGATGATGATGACGACGCTTGGTTGACAAGTCGGACTGCTCCAAGCCTCTTAATCCAATAATCCCTTTGATGTTCAATGGGTGCTTTAATCAATGGGTGATGATCAGCAGGAAGTACGGCAAGAGCCTCCTCCTCATCTAAAATCAATTTTGTAAGGGTCGTCTCATCGTTGGGAAGGTTAACAGCTGCCATTGATGATGTTAATTTTTGGAGTAATTAATTAGGGTTATGTAATATTTAAAGGAGGGGTTTTGAGGCTGTATTTATAGAGAGACTTAGACTAGGTTATGTGGTAATATGCAGTTACTTCCTATATTCATGTCCAAACTTGTTAGCTTTGGTCATTCTTAAAGATTCCCAAATTTAGCTTTGGTCATTCAGTATACAGTGGCCATGTTTTGGTTGCATGTTCTTGTTTCTGCTTATGCTATTGTTGTTTCTGCTGTTACAGTTGTTCTGCTGTTGTTTATTCACAGGTTTGGAATGTAATGCAATCTCTTTTAATTACAAAAAAAATATTAAGAAATAACAACGGTTATTACTGAATAAAACTGTTGTTATTACTTTACACAACGGTTTTACTGAATACAACCGTTGTGATAGAGTAATGACAACGGTTGAGACATAACCGTTGTTATATATTTTCACCCTATTTGCGCCAATATGAAAAGTCTAATAAAGACAATGACAACGGTTCATTTGTTAATAACGGTTGTCATTACTCTATCACAACGGTTGTATTCAGTAAAACCGTTGTGGAAAGTAATAACAACAGTTGTATTCAGTAATAACCGTTGTTATTTCTTAATATTTTTTTTTGACTGCATAAGTGCATATTACCACAATAACTGCATTGACTGCATATGAAACAAGTAATAACAACGGGTATATTAAGTAAAACCGTTGTTGCTGCTTAACTTTTTTTTTTTAATATAAAAAGAGATTGCATTACAACTGTATCAACAGAAACAACAACAACATAAGCACTATATACTGCAATAATAATCAGCAGAAACCAAAACATGGAGACTGTATACTGAATGACCAAAGCTAACAAAAGCTAAAGACAATACACTGAATGACTACACATCTTGAACTTGCTATAAATTCAGAAAAGAGCGCATAATTATCTCATAGTGAATACTCAATGCAAATAAACCAAACCAAAACTATCAAATTACTTATCATTGTGTCCTAATTAACTCATACTGAACAAGCTTATTGAGCTGGGATACTCGGTCAGCAGAATTAAGGCACAATGGGCTCCTTGGGGATTCAAAGGGATACTACTCATTCAGTTTGGAACATCACTTGCAGATGCAAAATCAGCATTTAAGCTTGGCAATATGTTTCAACTCAGAGGCCATGGTAAGAGCGACTGGGTTGCTCCGAATAGATCAACAGTCGAACCATACCTCTGGGTAGCCACAGACGAGGACGCCGAGCTTCTGAAGAATACCGTGGACTATTTCCACGTGCTGTATCCGACCATCTTTAATGGTCAGCAGTTGGCCAATTCAAAAATCGTCGATGCCTACAACCAAGTTTTGGCTGTTTTCCAAGCAATGTACACCTAAAAATTCCAAGCAACGTCATGTGTTAGATGTGGAGTGTCAAATTGTGTGTGTGTCTGTATCCGCCTATCATAATAGCAGTGTAATGGGATGGGAGGGCCTGTGGTCTTGTATGTATGATTTCCGCTATGGTTGTATAAGTAGTAGTTCCTAAGTTCCTTAATGCAAATCTTTTCGGTAAAATAAAGTATCAGTGCTTTAAATTTGTATTAACTATGTCGTTCCTAAGTTATTTAAAAAAAAATCAGAACGATAGTTATTTAAAAAAATAACAGAAACTAAACGGAAGATATATGGTTATTTAAGTTAAAAAAAAAACAAATATATAAGCTAATACCTCACATTATAAACCACCTCAGGATCGGCGACGTTTCTACCCGACATAGTTTCTTCGTTAACCCAAATACCTTCACCATGATCATAACGCATATAGATGCTTTCAATGTTATCATGATTAGTGTCAACATCGTCGAAATAAGATTCAGTGGTAGAGTGATCCATTCCCTCTGTTGGAAAATCTGCGTACCTTAATAGCGGAATAGGTACGATGATCGACGTGCCGCTTTCTGTCCACGAAACCGAAACCAAGACTGATTCCCGGTGGCTACTAGAGTCACCGGATATAGTCACACCCCAAATTCCAAAGCTCCAATTTGATGAAGAGCTTAACCGTGATTCTAGTATATCGTATGAATTGTGTTGTGTGTTGTTGTCTATCTCATCTCTTCTCATATAAGAGATGTCCTTTTATATTACTTTAAACATGTGGGAAATATCGGTATACTCCCCTTTAAATTTTCCGGATTATAATGAAATTATAACTATATGAATTTCTAGTCATAAATGAAATTCCATAATAAAACATGAGATTAAGAAATAACCTTTGGTCCTAGTAAAAGGCCTAAGAACAAATACCAAAGTAGGTATTCTCCTAATCGTTACACCCAAGATGGTTCAAGAAATATCTTCGTCCTGCAAGAACGAATACCCAAAATTACTTCTAATTTTGTGTGTAAATTGATGATGAGTATGAAGATCAATGAGAGAGTTCAAAATCAGAATTTTTCTTCTCCTCTTTTCTTTGTGTGTGCCGTGAGATGTGTAAGGCAATTAGGGTTTTTTTTTTCTTTATCTCACTCAAACCGTGAGAATTAAGAGGAAAGAGTAAAAAAAAACCTCGTTTCCTTATTTCACTCAACCTCTATTAGGTAGTTCGCATCTCATATAATATGTCCATAATATAATATGTATTCTAATTATTACTAGTAATGGACCGTTACATAAACCGAGTAATGCCGGACCAATACACTAAAATAATATCGTGTAATACATGTTCGCCAACTTAAATATAACATTTTATATTTAGTTTAGACCAACATTATATACATAGATTAAATATAACATTTTATGTTCAATTACCAGCTAACATTATTTAA